>OMNN01102279.1:0-39824 GCA_900302755.1 Chromis chromis
GGGTCTAGGAAGTTTGGAGGTCAAATCAACATCTTGGGCCATTGTCATGTTCTTCAAGATGTTCCTGATTGTTTGATGTTTTTGCCATGTGGTGGGGTGCATTTTCCTGCGGGGGTAGGCCAGTGACATTTGGGATTTCCATTTGTATGAGGGAGTGTGCTTGTTCTGGGACAATGTTTATTTGGGTGTCTAAGTCTCATCAACACGGATATTAAAATCCAAGGTTTTCCAGCAGAACACCGCATAGTACCAGTCAGTGGTCATAATGTCGTGGCTGATCGGTGCATATTGCTGTGGCTATAGGTGTCATTTGGTGCAGGAAACTTAAATGAAGTCACCAATCAAAGTAGTCTGATGAATATTGCTGGTCTACAATCTAATATGATCCACCCATGATGGAGTGTTTGCAGTATTGTATGTATTTTTGTATCTAGACACCCTTAAGGGAGAGCATTCATGACTAATTAAATCATAATTTATTAATAATGACACATCAACCCAATAATGTATCACCACATTATCCTCGATTTAGTTGCTGCTGCTCTCTAAATTCTAATCCGAGACAATATTCAGTGTGAAAACCCCTCTAAGTACCGGTGCTTTCTCAGATTCCCTGCAGGGCAAAAATCTCTCTTTGCTTGTTCCAAACAGTGTCCCCATCAATCGCAGTAATACAGCGTCACGCTCAAGCGCGCCTCGGCGGGCCTCGGGGCTTGCTGACAGGGGAGATTGGACATGGATCCTCTTGTTGTTTCCATACTCATTAAAAGCATTTTGCTGACGGATCGTGAAACATCAAGTAAATGTCCTAACCACTTTAGCTCGCGCGGTGCCAAACAGTAATAGAGCCGTAGTAGTTTGTACCTCGCTCTCCAGAGTGTGTATCTCTCTGGGCAGCTCCACAGCGTGCCGGCTGAAGTAGTCCATGGTGATGGCGTTGTTCCAGTAACTGAGGTTGTTCTCCTGACTTGACGACTTCTTCTTCCTCCTCATGCAGCACACAGTCAACAGCACGGCTACAGCAGGCAGCACAGGAAAAAGGAGGGTTAGTAACAGGAGCTGGAAAAGCTTCAAATAGCCTCTGAAAGCTCCCACACTTGCTGCTCAGGTGGAGGCTGTCATGTTTCAGGACAGCAAGCTACTGTTAGAATAAACTGTGCTTGAACTATAAAAAAGAAACTGCTGCAGGTTGTGTGTCGTGCAGTCATTTTGAGTCTCTTAGTAATAAATGGTATGAATAAAGCTTCAGGAATCCAAAAATGTATTAAAAATGTATAAGTGAAGAGATTCTTTTTTTTTCTCCCGCAGACCAAAATGCAAAAAAAAGAGCTATACTTTGCCTTAGGTGCAATGCCTGCTCCTCGATGAAAACTCTACTCTCTCCAAATTAATCCAACAAGATTAGGCCCTGAGGGGTTTCTGGAGGCTGTCAAGAGGCATTCTGGGAAATTTAGGAGATCGCTAACTGTACTAGTCGAGAAGGAAGGTTGAAAATGAGGATAAAATCAAACCAACTCCTGGAGTAATACACAGTCAGGATATGCAGCATGCATAATATAATATATGACACTGGGATCAAGGGAAAGTTACTTTGTTTAAAAGAATTAGAAGATCATAAAGACTCTCACATCTGTCTGTTAAACATGAATCTAAATGTATCGGCCAATTAGCTTAGCTTAGCATAAAAACAGGAAAAAGTGCTGTCCAAACGTGACAAATTCCACCTCAAAGTACCTCCAAAGTTCATTAATTGACACCTTGTTTGTTTAATCCTGACAAGAAAGTCTAAAAAGATAAACTGGGATTTTGTGGTGGGTTATTTCCCAAGCTAGCTGTTTCCCCCTATTTCCACTCCTAATGCTAAGCTAAGCTAACTGTCTGCTGGCTGTAGCTTCATATTTATCGCACAGTAAAAAATGTAAAATAAACAGGCAATAAACTGAAAATAGAAAAAGTATTTTGGCACATTACCAATGCTTATAGATATTATACATTGATGAAAACATATTATTCAACATTTTTGTTGTGAAACTTCTGTAATTATTATGCTCATTTTTATAAGTATGAAACTTGAATTTCATAGTTTAACCTATTAAATAAAAAATAAATGTTTATGAAATTATGCAAAATTTGCAAATGTATTTTTATGTCAATTTTTAAAAATATATCCTTTAAAAAATGTTAAATCCTATGTTTATTCACAGTTGCAGACTGAAAAAAATCTGTAAAACAAATAGAAAAAAAAACATATACATTTTCTGACTGAATTTGCGTCTTTATACACTCATCATTTCCAATCTGCTCTGACTTCACTTACAGCACGAGGACACAGGCACGCTAATGGCCAACACGATCCACACGATGTCCATCCTGCTCAGGCAGATGGTCATGCGCGACGGTGGAGGTTCCACGGTGGGGCCCGAGTTGTTGCCAGGCGTCCAGGGGTCGTGGGTGGTGGCCGGTACCTGCCTGTTCAAGAAGTTCCCGCTGGCAGTGGAGGGGGGCTCGGAGCTGTTCCCCTGAGCTGGGGAACCCTCGGCCGAGCTGCTGTTAGAGAGCAGCCCTCCGAACGCCGTTCCATTCCCCATCCTGTGTCCCACAGGGGGACTGTCTGTGCCGTTGCCTCGGACAACTCGACCTTCCTCAGTGCTGGTCTCGTTGGTTGCAGTGTGGTTGATTGAGATGCCTGTTGGGTTTTGTGACATGAGGCTCTGCTCTGTGGACTGGGCCGGTGTGGACGCAGTGGAGGTTAGATTCTCTGGTGGGCTCTCAACCGGAGTGACAGACACTCCCATCGGCACCAATTGCAGCTCCTCGGTGGGGGTTTCGTTCACTGCGTGCACCTCCCGTTGGGTGATGGTGTGGTGGGCGGCCTGCTCTGGGGATCCTGCAGCATGCTCCCTGAGTTTCAGGCCTCGTGCAGCATCAGCGTCCACTGAGGAAGAGGAGAGGGAGGAAGGCTGCAGCGCTGGAAGCTGCCTGGGGTCGGCGGGTTCCTCTACACTCAGCTTCTGAGGCTCTATGTGATGTGCATCGAGTGTATCCCCCCTGTCTGATGCGGAGTTGGACGCAAGGGGGTTTGGAGCCCCTCTCGCAGCAGATTCCACATCTATATTTGGGATCGCTGTGCTGGAAAATTTAGGGCTCCTGCTGCTGGCCTGGTTAGTGCTGACAGTAACTGGGTTATGGACTTGAGGTACCCTGACCGATTTGTGCATGAGGCCTTGGTTTACAGTATCAGACTTGGGCAGATTCACGCGGCTGTCAGTGCTCACAGTGTTTGGGGTGACAGTGATGGTGTCGTAGATGGGAGGATCCTCGTGGCTGGAAGTTTGGGTGGCGCGAAGCGAGGCTAAAGGAGGGAGGGCAGCAGTAGGAAGGATGATGTTGGCGGGTTGCGTGCTTTTGGATGACCATTCTCCGCTACTGGAGCCTTCCTGATGCCATTCCAGTGGGGGAGGTTTGGGGGGAGACAGGGGGATGTTGTGGGTGGCTGCCATGGAGACAGAGTCCTGGGACGTCTGGCTGAGGTACAGCTCCTGTGCTGATGACACCAGGCCTACTGGCAGTGCTAGGAATGCTAGAACACCTGCAGAAAATGGAGAGAAAGCTGAATATTAGCACAGGATCATACACAATACTTATTTAGTTCATGAAATTGTATTTTCCCTGTGTCCGTCTGCCTATACATCATTCCATCAAGCCTCCTGCTTTGCAAACCCACACTAGAGTTAGGCCGAGCAGCTGAAATTGACTGCTCAGATGTTCTGAAGAGACGTGCAGCCTTGTCCTGCATTCATTACGCTTCTCAGCCTTTAATCTACTGAACCGCTGTGTTTGTCACTCACCTAGTTTAACTAGATTGCTTTATTAACTGCATTATTCACTAGGCGAGTTCCGCTGTGTGTAACCGTGCATGCATAAGGTGGCAGCTGGGACCGAGAGGACGCCTCTGTCTTTGGACTTCAAACGCAGCAGCCGCAGTGGTTTTGTTATTGTGCTTCAGAAATGCTTATAGAGCTGTCGACTGTGGTGATAAAATAGCAAGCATTCTTTGATTTCATTCTCCAGATAGCATTGCAAGAAAGTTTCAATAGATTTGCTAAGTATTTTAAGGTATCTTTGTCAAAATAAGATCATGTCAATAGATTATATAACCCAATAGGAAGCATCTGAAGATGGTGAAATCTATTTCTTAGTGAGACGAAATGACTTGTAAAGACATTTTTACAATGAATAGATGGATTGATGACAGTCTTAGTGTCAAAATGGCCTACTTAACATGCTAAAACCATCTTCCAGAGCCTGACAGATTCGCTTTCTCAAGTCGAATCCCTTAAGGAGGCGGTGTAGTGACAAGCCATTAGCAGGTGTCTGTGAGGAATATTGGTCCTATTATGGTATCCAGACAGCAGGAAAGTCATGGAGGGAGGAACGTGGAAGGGCGTATTAATTTCCCCTTTGCTCCTTCCTCTTCATCCCTTATTGACACTGTTTAACACGGCTAATGCGGCACATTAGCGGTGCTCCCACTGGGTGGTTTCCATGCATTCAGCTCAGAGTTGCACACGCATAAATGCAAAACTAACATCATCTAAGTTCCTGTCTGAATGAGGCTGTGGTTTGTTTTTGTCACAGGATGCTGAATGTTATCTTGACACATACAGTATTTCATATTTATTGGATCTCAAGGCTGCTATTATCCTATCCTGAATGTAGTATGTAGCAATCAATAACTAATAATTTTGGCCATTTTAAATGTAATAAAGCCAATAACGTAATAACTTGCCAATAATGTAATAAAGTTTTGAGCCAATACTAGTTTTTTTTTTTTAACATCTGTAAATGAGTGCTCATGTTCGATGTTGTATATCGGAGTTGAGTGCCATTACAGTGCCAGTCCAGCTTTTTAAATACAGTTTGAAGTGAGGACTGAATCGTTTTTTCCTTGAGAAATGTTTAAAAAAGGTTTTAATAAAATGTTTTCCAAGAAAAAAATGTGGTAAATTCATTTGACAATGCAGCATCCAACAGAGACACTGACATGAAATGATGAATTTACATATCCAAGCAAATAAACAATATTCTAAATAAAGATTTTGTACAACAAATAATTCTCAAATTGGCTCTTACAACCATGATTAAGGAGAGTGAGAGCTACATTCAACATCTTACATGAAATATGGAAAGCAAAAAACATCTCGCTCAAGACCAAGCTGCAAATTTTTACTGTACGGCTCAGAAACCTGGAAAATAACCACCAACATCCAACAAACTCCAGACATTCCTCAACCGCTGCCTCTGACGCCTGCTAGGTATATACTGGCCCAACATCATCACAAATACCAACTTGTGGGATCTTACTAAACAAGAAAGAATAGAAAGCCAAATTAGGAGACTAAAATGGAATTGGATAGGCCCAGAAGACCAAACACCTCAATAACCAAACATGCTCTAACCTGGAACCCGCAAGGCAAGAGGAAGCAAGGTAGACCTAGAACCACCTGGAGAAGAACCACAGAACAAGAGATGAAGGCGAAGGGGCTGTCCTGGCTCGGAGGGCACAAGACCGCAGAGGATGGAGGAGTTTCATCAATGGCCTATATTATTATTACAAATCCCGGTCAGGGCACAGGTATCCAGTGAGGACCCTTCGGCAAGGTTCTTAATGCTGCCCTGCCTGCCTACCTATGTACGTCGCTTTGGATAAAAGCGTCTGCTAAATGAAATTGTAACCTTGTATATTCCCAGGGAACTTAAAGGCCTATGTAAGTAAGAACTGCATGGGACGTATCCTTAATGAGTGAATATGATGACTATGCCATCCACTAGACTGTTTTTGATGAGCAAACTGCACAAAAACTGCAAAACAAATCTTTTATTTCCAAGAAATGCAGTCCTATTTATGAATTATTACATTATCAGCTGCAGTTATTACATTTTCAAAGGATTTTTTAATGCTAGTCCATTAACATAATAACTTATTACATTATTGGCAAAATGCTATTACGTTATTGGCTGTTATTATGTTATTGGTTGCTACATGGTATTTGGGTCAAACAATTAATCAAAATACTACTGAGATTGCAATGTGTCCAAGAGCAATATCCAAATCACAGGAGCTGCAGTGTTTTGATCAAATGTGTCACAAAACATCATTATAAGTGAAGCACATATCCTCCAAACATAAAGGAACCTGCTTGTTTTGATGCAGATCACAGTAAAAAATCACATCATTGGAAAAGTAATGAAAAAAATGACCATTAACAGTCAAATCCTGACTCATATCTGTCAAAAACTAATCTCTATATGATTTTTTTTGCATATTGTTCCAGCCTAAGAAGTAAATCCTTGAAAGGGACCCACAACTGTATAGTTTGAGAAATAGTGCATCCGTTGGGGACTATTTTCAGCTGTGGACTTACACATATTTGGTTTGCAGCTGAGCGTTTACGGCTGCAGGGAGGGGTACGTCGCAGCGACTTAAAATAAAACTACAGTTTGTGTGATCGTAGTAATAAAAGAGTATGTCTGCCATTGCAGCACTGCGACTCTCTGATATGTTTTTATTAGTTTCTGGACAACAATGCGGCGCCGTGGTGCGGAGGACGGAGCTATATCAGGCTTTAGTGGGATCAGTTCATATTTGGCTTCGGCTCTTTAATGGGATTTGTCCACAATAAGAAAAATGTATAATATTTCAAGCCTTATCCTTTAATAACAGTCAGTGAAAGAATGCTTATATTAATCTGCAAGGATTCAAAGTAATTTATCAAACGCTGGCGAGTCAGATAAAAAAAAAAATCCTTTTTTAAATGTAATATGCAATAAAATGAAATGTGCATGTTGTTAAAAGAGTATTGCCCACTATATCATGGCTTTTCTATACTTTTTTGTGGTCAGACACAGCATTTATAAAGCACCTGATTTAGCTTTTGTTTATCATTATCCCTGTTAATATGCAGAATAAGAATAAGAAAACAAATATAAAGTAGGTGCTGCTGCCTTCTGTGCATCATTCAAAAACTGATGATGCAAAAAAGGAAAAAGAAAATATGTTCTTTATCAAGAAAATTAATTATTTTTTTCTGATCTTCTGAATTAAAGTGAGTGAAGTTTGTAATATTGTGCTGCCATGCTTGGGTGACGATGGCAAGCTAGTATCTTTATTAAAGTGATGAATCATCCATCAATTATAGCCCCATTTCATGCAAGATGGGGCAGTGGTGGCATAGTGGTTTGTGAAGCGAACTTGTAACCCGTGGGTCGCCGGTTCGAGTCCCCGGACTGGTAAGAGGTTGAAGTGAGCAAGGCCCTTAACCCCTGACTGCTCCCCAGGTGCTGCACCGGGGCAGCCCACTGCTCCTAGTATGTATAGTTATGGTTAACTTTGAATAGAATGGGTCAATGCAGAGAAGGAATTTCCCAAAGGGGATCAATAAAGGTTACATTAAAGATTGATTAAGATCCACAATGATGAAGAAAGGCATGGCAAAAAAACAGCATATTGTCAATATTTTAGAGACGTCCCCCAACTCTCCTGCAGTTTGCAGTTTGCACCCCGATGCTACCAACATGCATGAGTATCTTGCTTGTGACAAAGAAAACCTCCAAGCGTTTGGCAAAAAAAATTACAGAACTAAAGAAAAACTAAATGTGTAAGGACAAGTGTAGGTTCCAATGAGAGAATTAAGGGTGGTGATTAAGACTCCATTATTCTTACATTCATAAAAACCCCCCTTCAAAACAAGAGTCGTAGAAAACACACAGCTCCAAGCCACCAATGTGACCTACATGTTATGGCCATCAGTTAACTATGTTGCTCCCTCAGTAACTATGGAAACCAAGTCTCCATTTCCAAAAGGGGCAGAGGAGAACGAGAAGGAAGAAGAAGTGAGAGAAGGTTTGAAAAGTAGAGAGAGATATAACTAAAAATTACAATACATTTTTTTAACCAAACAGTAATATGTGATTTCTTTTCCACGGGATCCTTCCTCTTTGTTCACAGAGGGATTTCAAACACACCCCAGCAGAACCCCAAAGCTCTGACTATTTAAACTCGGCCTCTGAATCATTAATCATATCCCTCCATACTCAATCACACAGACTTGCAGGATGGAGGGTCCGGGCCTTGTCTTCCATTAACCGAGTCCGTCACGTCTCTAATCCACAGAGCCCACTTCAGACCCACATCTGAGGAGACGTTGTTGATTTATGATCGCTCATTCTCTCCTTAAATGATCCTTTAGGCAGGAGGATGAAACACAGTAAAAATCAACCTATCAAAAAGGTTTAGGCTTTTGTTGATATTGTAGATCCAGGTAACATTAGGACAAACGTAGAGGACTAAGTCTGAGTGAACAACATACAATAAATACTAACTTCTACACTGTACAACATGGTGATATTCTGGCATCTGGGGCAAATTAATGAAAATACTGTAATTTTTCTAGCCTAATTTTACATGAGATTGTGTATTTTTTGGTTTTGTAATGTTTAATGCATGATATTTATATATCATACTTGAAATAAAAACAATACAATTAAATATAATTAAATAGATAGATTAGTAGACAACAGTATTTCGAGAAATTACTACTGCTTAAAGATATTACACACTGACAAAAATATGTTTATTCAACATTTTTGTAATTATAACTTCTGTAATTATAAAAGAAATCTCTTATTTAACAAACAAATGTATGTAAAATTTCAGAACTAATGCATTTGTTTCTATTAATTGGCAAATAATATGTCATTTTAGAAATACATTTACAGTATTAAACTTGAATTAATAGTTTCAACTATTAAAGAAAATAAATATTTACGAAAATATGCTAAATTTACAAATATATTATGAAGTATGTTGAAAATATTTCTTTTTTTCTATAAAATGAATTTTTAGGTTCATACACACAATTTCATATTTTTTGTTATTTTACATTAGTTAGTATTTTTTATATATACATTTGTGTATTTCAAAAATATGGAGAAAAATTAATTTAATTTACAGATCTTTTACAGTGTAGGACAGGAAGGCCTCAGACTTACAACATGGTGCTTTATACATGCAGGCAAGGAAGAGTAACACTTGTGCTTTTTAATGCTAAAAAAAAAGCAGATAATAGAGGACAGTTAATAGGAAGGATGTTTGTCATGATGAGGTCTGGCTTGAGTCGTGCCTTCAATCAGTACCCAAACCTGGCTGTCACAACCTGGCAACCCGACACTCTGCTGCTGTTGAATAAAACATGCCATCCAGACTGCCTTTCTAAACAATGTTATTTTAGAAATGGGCAGACTAAATGCTCTGGCACACACTCTCCTGATTTGTTCAGGTGATCGGAAACTGTTTATAAACCTGTGGTTTCACTCTGATCTGTACACAACATGGAAATGAATATTAATGCCGTTTATTCAAATCATGTTTTATTAAAGATCGCATCTGAAATGTTAAAGGGGAGAAGCTGCTTTTAAAGTTAGCGAGCACAGACGTCTGACTGGCCATATAGTCATTACTGCTGAGCACAAAGTGAGGATAACACTGGCCTTTAGATTCTGTATCAGATGCTGCGTTGGCTTCTTGTGTTAATTAGTTTAGAGTTTCCTTGTTTGGCTTCAGCAGGAATCCCACCACGTCATTATAAAGGGTCTTAACAAGGCGACATGCAGGTTTCCAAACAAATTATCAGTGAGTTGTGCACACATATGAAAATGATGGAGGATGAGTGGCAGACAGCTTATGAGGAGATCAACATGTTTTTGTTTTAGTTCCTTTAACTAATTAAAGTAATAGGTGGAAAGTGTTCATTCTGAGAGCTGACCCAATTGGCTGTCATCAGAGCCCTGGATGGTTTTGGATAGTTTATCACAGAAAAAGGAAGATAAGGTAAGTGGTGTACAGGTAGGTGACATATTAAAGGAAAAAATATGAATCTTTGACTCCTACAACGATTGGATTAGGCGGTCCTGTTATGCAGTAGGG
This sequence comes from Chromis chromis, assembly GCA_900302755.1. Classification (NCBI taxonomy): domain Eukaryota; kingdom Metazoa; phylum Chordata; class Actinopteri; family Pomacentridae; genus Chromis; species Chromis chromis. The sequence goes on from OMNN01102279.1 coordinate 9,986, forward strand.
GGAATTTTGCTGCCATGGTTTGGATCCACTTGTTCCTTTAAAGTAAAGGATCACCACAAACCAAAACAAAGTTGTTCTTTATCACATGATGAACATTGATGGGAGTGGTCTCATCCAGGATGATTAGGCCTCCTCCATCCATAGGACACAAGGGGTCACTCAGTGGTTTGATGAGTATGAAAATGGCCTTCAGAATCACCAGATGTCAAACCAGTGGGAGATTTTGGATCGACATGCCACCATCAAAACCTTCTTTTAAAATGATAGTGTTCATCCCTTTGGTAGACTTCCAGAGACTTGTTTGAACAACGCCAATGTGTGCTAAAGCTGTTCTTTCAGCATTTAACACCTCACTAAGACACTTTATGTTGATTTTTACTTTAATTTGTGTGATTGTGAGAAGAGTATTACCTGTATACACTGCAGTCACCTAATATTCACAAGGTTGTGTGCTACATTCAAATTTAACTGGAATTTCAGTGGTTTGCAGAAAGTTGCTTTATTTCTATAACAGTCAAAGAGTTGGCCAGCTAACATTAAAACTAGAGATCATCTTGCATCTAGATGCAACACCTGTGAACATGGCAACCTCTGAAATTAGAAGCCAATGCAGTTCCTTAAATGGCCACTTGGGGCTGACTCAAAAAGTAAGTCAATCCCCACAGACCTCAGTGTAAAAATGGCGAACTTTACAGCAAAAATAAACATGTTTACAGCCTGGTACAAGACTGGTTCTGGTCTCTATGGCTAATTTCCCAGTTCATGACAACTTTATGGGAGGTGAATTTTGATAGAACTCATCCGTTTAAATTGTATTATGGCTTAAAGTCATGCATAATGATAGGTAATGGTAGGTGCAGGTCCATTCATGCTCCTCCTCCTTACCCATTTTTGGATTACCTGGCACCACCACTACCATCTTTATATACAGTCAATGCTTCAAAGCTTGCATTCATTTTGATCTCGGCTGCACAACTATAAAGTTTTCTGCCTGCATCTTGCCTGGCTGTGATGCTTTTGTGTTGACAAAATCTGTCCACCAACAGCTGCAAAAGTACTCAAAACCACATTTGTGTTGTTCCCACTGCAGTAGGTATCTCCAGGATCGAATTTTGACATAATGACACACAGACTCACGAGGTGAACACAATACAAGCTACGCTATTGCAGCTGGTAAAAATAACATTATATATGCCATAAAAGCATGGCATTGCTGAAAGAAACTGTCAGCAGTAGCATGAATGAGTGTCTTGGATTAGTTATAATGGGTAGATTGAATTGGAAAGTAACAGTATATCCATACCGTGTTGATGAGACTTAGACACCCAAATAAACATTGTCCCAGAACAAGCACACTCCCTCATGCTAATGGAAATCCCAAATGTCACTGGCCTACCCCTGCAGGAAAATGCACCCCACCAGGAACATCTTGAGGAACATGACAATGGCCCAAGATGTTGGGCCATTGTCCATGCCCAATGGTTCAGAGCATTTCTGACCACATAAGGGGGACCAACACAATATTAGGCAGGTGGTCATAATGTTATGCCTGATCAGTGTGTATTTTTCTTTAAAAACATGTTAAAAGCAGAAGTCAGCCAACAAAGCCTGCTTTACATCAACTCAGATGACACAGGAAAGTCTGTCACTTTCCTTAAAATGGCAAATATAGACACAAGTTATCTTGTTTTCTGCGCTCTGCTGCACTTGCATCTTCATTTGTTTCTAAACCTGTCCATTTTGACCCATGCTGTATACATTATATCGCCGAGTTTGTGTGCTTGTGAGAGCAGCGATTACATGTGTATCTGTGTGCTTTTACACATACACTGTGCTGCACACTGAGGCAAATGGGTGTAATTTGTCACAACGGTTGTGCGTCCGGCTGATGGAGTGAGAGCGTAAGCAGGGCGAACGCAGACAGAGAGCCCAGCCCGGCCTCCACGAAGACGTGCGGCGGGAAAAGCGGGCCCAGGGAGTGAATTAACAAGAGAAATGATTGAAAAGACCCGAGAAGTAACCTGAGCTTTATGAACATCCATTACTGAGCTGAAGCACTGGGAAGAACATGAGAAAATTGGATGGGAAAGGGGAAGAATAGTGAGGTCGGAGAGAGGGTGGGAAAATGTGCACGGAGGAGGCCAGAGGTGTAATGCAGAAGAAGGGAGGGAGATGTGTAGGTGTTTCATCAGGCAAAGACACGGACAAAGGTTGGATTAGATATACGACACCGAGGACCAAAAAGGACATTAAAAGGAAAATAAGGTGCGCGAGAGAGGAGAATATAGGAGGCACATTTTGGAGCATTTGTCTTGGTCAGCTGCACTCGTCTACTCAGCATGATTTTTTTTTCTCCATCGTGCATGTTGGCTGTTTTTAGTCTGACACGATATTTTCTCACCAGCACACACAAAAAAAAACACCTACAAAAAGATTTTCTGTATGCAGGGAGTGAGGAGGCAAGGACTTTAAATCTTCACACAAAGGGGATAAAAAAAGCAAATTTCAATGGTGACATTGAATTGAAGGTCCGTCTCCTTGTCCTTCAGCTACATGTTAACACTGTTATCGCTCACAACAACCTGTTGCCTTCGCTATCTATATCACCCAGCTGATTATCTAAGAATAGCACATGCTAATATGACGGAGACAAACAACCTCGATGGTAAAATTACTGCGAGATTATGCCCCCATTTATTTGACTAATGGTGTCAACCTGTTTTCCATTATTCAAGCACAGGGATGTATGGAGGGTGGGGCAATTTATGCAAGAAACCTGCTGAATTAGGGCTCTTTTGAATGCATAGGAAGCTGGTGACATTCGCTGAAGTCCTCCATTGATGCCATCAGGGACATCAATAAATCATGTTGCAAAGCAGGATCCTGTGCGCTGATCCAAAGCAGGCTTTGTCCCACCAATCATTCACTATTAGACTCAATGTCAGGGGCCAGAGCGGCTGTCGCTGAATCTAAAGTTACACTAAGATGGAAAACAACATAACATTTAGTCCTGCTGAGTGAAAACCTGCATTAAATTTGGGGTCCACTCATAAGACTCCATTCCTGTGGAACAATATTATTCACTGCATCATGAATCTTCCGGCCTAATCAATCATACTGGAGCACTTAGTGTGCGGTACGCAGGCTATCAGTACTTATGCACTAGCCTGACTGCGTGATCAATCCTGAGGGGGGGCTACTCACTGTGGAGGCTGGGGTATTCATCTTTCTTTTTTTTTTTGCCAGGGGTCACCTCATGCTACGTGGGATGAAGAACGATGTGGCTCCGGCGTCCACAGCGACAATCTGCCTATGAGGCGAGTTCTGGATCCAGGCTGGTTGTGCCGCATCATGAGTGGGCAGCTGGCAGTGGCACTATTCGAATTGGAGGCTCTACAGGAAGCCAGAAATAGGAGCTGCAAAATCATCCATCAATACGGCTCGTGACGGTTCGTCAGGCTGTACTTCTGAACTACTACTGCTCTGTCATCTCCCTGCTCAGCAGCATGACGGGGAATAACAGAACTGTGTGTACAGGGAACAAGACACAGAAGTCCAATGGGAATGTGGCCAAGGTCACATATATATATATGAATAAAACTGCAATACAATGATAAAACCTCTATCAATGTAGCATAACAAGGTCTTACAGGATATCTTTAGCAGCATAAATGTCCTCTTTCTATCATTGCTCTGCAGGCTATTTCAATAAATGTTATTTGGAATGTTTATTAAGGTGCATCAGGACCAGAATTCAATGGGATCTATTACCTGAAATGGAAAATAGTATTCAGAATTATGTTTTAATCTGTGCATGACCATCTGTAATGACGAATCATTATGCTTTCGTTAGCACAGAACGAGTCGTTCAGATCTACTTTTGGAGCCCACCGTGTTGTACCACCATATTTTCACGTTAGCCAAGAAAGGACAAAACAAACACTGGCATCTTCCGCACTTAAAAAGAGACGGGGATTCAGTGGGGTTGCAATGAGCAACCTCACCGCTAGATGCCACCAAATCCTAAATACTGGACCTTTAAATAAACTAAACAGTGTGGAAACAAAAAGGGCACAATTGTTGTTGTTTTATAGCTTGATGTTAGCTGTCAAGTCAACAATTTAGTTATAACCTGCATCATCAATGCTCACGAGGATTTAGATGAAAAAGAATTACTAGTTTCAACTGTTGAGTACAAGACAAGATAACATAACACCAAACACTTCAAACGACTCCCATGATGTTATGCTTTTAAAGTAGGTTGTATCTGATGGCAGAAGGCACAGGATCACCTCTTGAAGCTCTTGAAGTCAGTCTGAGCAATAGTAGAGATTATCTTTATCTTTTTGCATCTTTAATATTCAGCTGTTTCTATTGATCCCTCCCAGTACATCTAATAAAGCAATGAAGTAATTCCACCCCTATCTCTAATCCTCTAAACACCAAAAACCTACCGGCAGTTTTGAAAGACATGTTATCTTTTAAAAATCTCCACAAGAACACCATTTATCAGCGACAGAAACTGTTAATAGAGAAAGAATCGTTGGGTTTTATAACTTTCTGACAGTCCTTGAACTACTCACATGCCGTTCTGTTGTGAACATTAACCAAATATAAGGTTAAAAATCATAATATTTCAACACAATCACTTGATTCTGCATGACTCACTGAAAATTGTGCCAAAATATACAGATTCTTAAAAAACTCCCTATAAAATTCTTTGTTCTATGTTATGCAGAACACCACATAGTACCAATATGATCAATGTCATTCACTTCACCTGTCAGTGGTCATAATGTTGTGGCTGATCGGTGTATCTGTGCATTAACAACCATGTGAAGATGCCCCGAAGCAAGACACAGGTCCTCTGCTTGAGCTCTCACTGTACGTTCCTCTGAATTAAACCATTAACTAAATGCCTGAGGCGTAATTGTAAAGATGGAGTTACTGTATGTCCATAATGTCTCATAATCTAATTGGATAAACATGTATAACTGCTGGTTTAGGAGCCCCAAGGTGCTGAACCATAGCTGATAATTAAAGACGTCTTTTTCACCAACTGGCCGGCCCATGGATCACATTTAGCCTCGTTTATGCTAATCACAAGCACTCCACGGTAGCAGACAAACCTCCATGGGATTCCCCCCCCCAAATCCTTTGGGGGCAAATGGAGAAAGGCTTTATCTCCAGCGCTCATCAGAATACCAATGAGCCTAAAACACATCATACCGCCACACACACACACACATACACACATAGAAACACACCGCGGCTCTGCTCCCCTAATACAAAATGAATCCATATCTGTCTTTTAAGGAATAAAGGCTGACAGACAGAAATCAAAGTATTCATAAGACTTAAATGGGGAGTTTTGTCAAAGGTAGCCCGAGCCGTTTAATTTAAAGCTTTGACGTGCTGTCAGAGGGAGACACAGAAACAGATCAGATCCATCAGCTGCAGGCGGACAAAACCCTTTATCAGCAGGCCGACCGGAGAGCTGTCTGACTAACTGCTGGTAAGATTGGATTATCACGCCTGGACAGCGAGCTATCGGCCCTGACTGACACCAGTGGACCCACTGCACTTCTATAGCAATTAACACTACCAACAGGACTACTGTGATACTACTGCTACCACTACTTACTAGTGCTACTAGAGTACCACTAGTGCTTCTATTTTTATCAATACCACTAATAGAACTACTAATACAGTAGGTAATAAAACTACAAACAAAATAAAGAATTATATAAGGAAAAATAAGAGAAGTAAATGACAATATTATGCTTGTTCCAATTTGCTAACTACCCTCACCACTGCTTCCTCTACTGGTACTAATACTATTTCTACTGCTAATGTTAGTGATGTTATGTTAATGCTTTACTGCTTTTCAACACTGACTCATAGACAATACACACTGATCAGGCATAACATTATGACCACCTGCCTAATATCGTGTTGGTCCCCCTTATGTGGTCAAAAATGCTCTGAACCATTGGGCATGGACCAGAGGACCTCTCAGGGTGTCCTATGGGGTCTGGCACCAGGACGTTGGCAGTGGATCCTTTGGGTACTCTGGCTTGTGCAGTGGGGCCTCTGTCAATCCAACTTGTTCCACTGCATCCTGTTGATGCTTGATCAGAATGGGGTCTAGGAAGTCTGGAGGTCAAATCAACATCTTGGGCCATTGTCATGTTCCTCAAGATGTTCCTGATTGTTTGATGTTGTTGCCATGTGGTGGGGTGCATTTTCCTGCGGGGGTAGGCCAGTGACATTTGGGATTTCCATTTGCATGAGGGAGTGTGCTTGTTCTGGGACAATGTTTATTTGGGTGTCTAAGTCTCATCAACACGGATGTTAAAATCCAAGGTTTTCCAGCAGAACACCACATAGTACCAATATGATCAATGTTATTCACTTCACCCGTCAGCGGTCAGAATGTTGTAGCTGATCGGTCATTAACTACTAATGAATAATCCCTGGATGGGTCAGGATATAACAGCAAGTGTGTACTTTTTTGTAAATCATTTCACAGTTTACGTAGTAGATAGATTATCATTGCACGTGGACAGAATTATCAGTGTTCAGGAAATCATAAATCAAGATATTAGTTTGTTATTACGCATTATATATCACTTGATGTACTTTCCAATCTCATGTAAATGACAAATATCACACACATGGCTCTCTTTGACACTGTAGTATTTACAGTATGTCTGAATGAAACTGTGAGGAAACTTAACAGTAAAGTGATCTATGTATGACAGAATGCACTTACTTTAAAAGATTAATTAAGCTTAAATCTAAAAAGGTATTTGGCTGCTAAAATGGCTCCGTTCTCCACCATCTCCAACTCTCAACACCTCAGTTCTCAACTTTACCATTAAACTGCTTTAAATTGTTTGAATTTGCTGGGGTTTTTTTTCCCATCTTTCTCGTTACAAAAGGCTGCCAAGTTTCATCTACGCATTAAGAGTCATGAAAACAGACATGAATAGTATAAGATGACTTTTCCAACATGATCAGGAGGCTGAGATTTAAGTCGTACACCCTCACAAAGTCATCTGTACGAAAGTCCATATGATGAGAATCGACTGGCATGGCGTGTCCTCGGCAGCTCAGAGGGCGTCCTGGCTGCCGGTCGCTGGGTCCAGTTAGTAGCGGCTCAGGTGTGAGAAGCGCAAAGTTGGAACAGATGCTTCCACTTTAATTACCTCACAAAGAGCTGACTTTCCTGTGATGGAGGAGACGCCAACACAGCTGGGTCCTGACGAATGCCAGGGCGCAAACAACGCATGTCCACAAACGCGCAACAAAACAAACCTCGCCACTTCGCGTGTGCAGAGCCAGATGTATTCAAATGTATTCATGGTCGGATCTGTCAAATGTCAAGTGAGCTAATCTGGGAGATGGAATTTGTGGCACTTGGCGATGAAGAAGAATAGAAACTCGGGTACAATGAAAATAATATCCGGGATTGTTATTTTAACCACAGGGTGAGCAGGAGGGCTGGAAGCGGTACCTGCTGACTGTCAGCCAATCCCAGAGCCAGGGAAAAGTTGTCAAAGTCAAAGCCGAATGATAAAATGGAGGTCAGGTTTCATTACGAGTGAATTCGTGTCAGGTATTTTTCTCAACTAGCACAAAAAAACAACAATCATTCGCAGCAAAAATAGAGAAACTACATGATCTGACGTATTTCCAAGTCATGTAATCTATGGCCTACATTTACAGCGTATATAATACTGTAGGTTCGACTGTTTCATTCCATTGTGAGTCGTGTTTGCCATTTACAGCGACTTGCTCACCAAACATTCAGAGTGGGGAAAACAATTTAGATTACCAGCTTAAGCACAATGCAGCAGCAGCAATTCCTTCCTCGTTTTGGCTTCACAAAGATAATGCTCAGATGATACTGGCTTGTGCTCTGAAATGAATTTTAGTGCTATGAATGGCACAGCAGAATCCACAGAGGATAGATGTTGTTCATAAACAGGGTAAAGGATGGAGACCTGAATATCTTGTGCCATACACAACAGGTTTATAGTGTACTGCATTTAAATAATTACCATTCCAACAAGTACCAACTATTAATATTAGAAAGTTCTTGAATTATATTAATGCTACCCAGACAAGTGGACCAAATCTAGGGGAAGATCCACCAAAGCTGACCGGACTCCATCTTTCCTTATCACGCATTGAAGGGTCTCATATTTTTAAAAGTCCATTTTTATTGTGTTTCATACATTTTATAAACTTGGAGATCAAAAATAAAACCAGTAAAAATATGAAGACGCTTGTCGCCGCCATTCCTCAAGCCACCTGTAAACTATATAGCCTCCTAGCTTTTCAGGCCGCTAGAAGTTTTATCCGATTTCTACATAAAAACTTGCATCCAACATGAGCCATTCAGAATGAGCAGTTGCTTCACATGCTGCCAGGTTTACTAACTTGGTTGTCTCAGCTTCGAGCAAAGCGCGATAATTGTTCTATGATTGGCTGCAAGAGTGAACACACTAGTCTTAATGCACTCCCAGCATCTGAGGAACTGAAGATCCAGTTAATTTCTGATAGAAACAACCACAAAACAACAGAACAATCATTAATGTTAGCATGTTATGTGGCTAACAAAACCGGCTTCTGGCTCAAGTGAAGAGTTTAACCCTCTCAGCAGAAACTTATTAGACAGCTCCAGATTATGCTCGAAGTTCAACTGGACTGGCACCATTGCATTCTGCTGATCACCCTGTTAATCATGCAACTAGATACTTGAAAAAGGAATTCAAGAGTGACTAAAAAGATTGAGCAGTAGTGATGGAAGCAGTTCACATTTCCCTTACACTTATAACCACACTTAAGGGTCATGCCAAATGATTCGGGAGAGTACATGACTCAATGGCAGTGGCGGGCCGTGCATTTTACACCTAGGCCTTCAGTGGCGTCCTACCTGAATCAAACCACCTCTTAATACCATCATTATGACACCACGGCTAGAAACCATCAATATTACACAGAAAGGCAGTATAACAGGACGTTGCATCGCAGACAGGTATCTCATGTAGCGAGAATGAATGCCATTACTAAAGGCGAGGCAGATTTATTTTTATAGCACAATTCATACACAGGGTAATTCAAAGTGATTCACAAAAAATGGAAATAGTAAAGTTAGAAACACACAATTTCGATTAAAACATAATCAGTAAAACATAAGGAAAGGTTAAAACACAAGAAAACATAAGAAAAAAAAACAATTACAATTAAAACATGATCAATAAAACATGAATAATAATCAATTAGAATAAAGTTTAAGAGAACTGTGCAGATAGGACACTTTTAGTTGTTATATGCACAGCTAATCTGTCAGAGTAGAGGCCTGTCTCACGTCATCAGGAAGACTGTTCCAGAGTTTGCCTGCATGGAACTGAAATGCAGCTTAACCGTGTTTAGTTCTGACTCTGGGCACCAGCAGAAGACCTGATCCTGAGGTTCTCAGGGTCCGAGATGGTTCATATGGGACCACCATGTCAGAGATGTTGGGTTTCTTGCTTGTACTAAAGCAAGAAACCCAATTAAAACAGTTCAACAAGTGTACTTTCACTGCAGCCACAGCTGTACTCACCAAAACGTGCGACTATTTGAACACAAAATCCATCCTTCTGCGACCAAATCAATATCTTATTGTGGGTTAAAAAAAAACCCCAGCTGTTAATACTTGTACGATAAAGTTTTAGCATGTGTAGGTCGCTACAGATAGGAATTGCTAGCTTTAGCTAAGCTCTCTGACCATCCAATCAGAGGACGTGAAAATGCTGATGTTATCGTCCGCCTGCTAGGTGGCCCTGGGGTCACCAACTCAAAATCTGATTGGTTAAAGCAACAGTTTCATTGCAATGTATTTTAAGCTACAGGCGCCTGCACTTTAGATTCTGAAGGCCTCAGGGCAGATTTCTTTGACCCTGGCAACACATGATGGCTGAAATATGATTGGATAAAAGCTCTAATATAAACTGAGCACCAGACTGGGATCAAACTGGAAGCACCACAGCCCAGAGACACACTATGAAATGAAGAAAATAGACTATTGGGAGTAATGTAAAAAGATTAATGGGACAATATTAGAAGGTAAGTCAGTGATTCTGATAGAGATTAGGTCCAGCAGAGAAGGCCTTGCTGGCTCTGACGGCCCACCACTGCTCAATGGTGAGAAGATTTCCAGTACCGTAATCTTTGGTTGGTAGCGACCAAAAGATCAGCAAATATACGCAAGTGCATTCATGCAAAGAAAATATGCAAGTTATGTTCATGTTATACATAAACATGGCAACAGGTAACAGAGTGGGACCATTTCGGTTGTACATGCAAAAATATGTACATCTTAACTGTAACGCAGCATCATCCACCACCAAAAGTACCTTTTCAATCTGTGGGAAACACAGACATGATAGAACTGTTGGCATTTTTATGGATTTTAATGCATTTTTAGTGCCCCCTAATTTATGTGCTCATGCATCTTAATGAAAAAGTTAAGCGCACCAGTGGAACCAATGTAAAAAGTTATCTTGGGTTCTTGGTAATGGTTTAAGGATTAGTGGGAAAAATTAGCAGTAACAGAATCCGACTTTAAGGATTGTCCTGCTTAGTTTAAAAGGAGATCACACTTTCTCATTTGTCAGAATAGCAGCCTGCTGATCCGAGCACCAGACTGGGATCAAACATTAACTATTGGTGATTACAAAAATTTCATTTAGCAGACGCTTTTATCCAAAGCGACGTACATAGGTAGGTAGGCGGGGCAGCATTAAGGACCTTGCCTAAGGGTCCTCACTAGATACCTGCGCCCTGACCGGGATTTGAACCACCGATCTCCCATGCCACGGTCTGGGGTGTTAGTCATCCAGCTGCTTAAACTAGTTAGGAAGCCAGTCGTGTTCCAAAAGGCAGCTCACTGAAATGTGATGAGGAAACGTGTACATACATTTTAGAATCGATTTGCAGTTGCATCAGAGGCATCCTATATCCAGCGATTAAACTAGTTTTAATATAATAGATTTGGGATTTTTTTTTAAACTGAGGAAGTAGGCATAGATTTAATGTTAAGGTTTTATAACTGGAAAAAGGCAAATTATTAATCAAAGCACAGTATTTTGTTTACATATCTTGTGACATATCTCGAGGGGATTTTGAAGGTCTGTTCTTAAAATGAAAGTCTATGGGAGTTCTTGTCATATCCACAATCGAATGTGGCCATAGTGGCTTCTATCGGTTGGGTGTAAATGGCACCAATTGAGACTGGAAGTAAAAGAAGCGTAAGTGAAACCACACAGAGGACAGAAGCTCACTGGTGTTTATATGCATGTTCCATATCTCTGAGTCAGGATCAGGCCAGAATACAAAGCATGTTGTGTCTTTAATGAGCTTGGCCTCCTGTGAACTTTAAGCTCTTTGCCTTGATCACATTTGATCCACTGTAGCAGTACCAGGAAAAGACAAAGTGACTTTCAGATGTTAAAGGAAAGATACAATACCAGAATTATTCCCATCATAGATTGCAATGGGTCTCGCTGTTGATAACATCAGTATGTTCCATTCAGCATTATGAGTTTGATAGGAGTCATCTGGTGTCAGCAACGCTCTTGGGGGTATGGTTTAGGTTTGCAAAGCACTTTGTTTTGATTTGATGCTTTCCGTGTTTCCTGTATGTTACTTGCTGTTTTGTCTTAGCATCAGCATTAGAACATCTGCTGTACTTTGTAACAGCTATAACTTGAAGCCAATGTGAAAAACGGAGCTCTACAGTGATGGTTGTCCAATTGCTGTCAGCCATTCAGTGTCTCTCTCTCACTTTACTCTGTTTTCAGAAAGCCCCTCTGTTACACCCTCCTTTCTGTAAAACCTGTCACTTAGCGGAATGTCTTTAGTTTACTGCATCTGAGAAAGGTGAAACTGAAACTTAACGTGGACGTATAAGAAAAAAAACATCAAACGATAAACCAATACCTAAAACTAACACCCAGGTGGATCTGATACTGAGGCAGCTGAATGAAATAGAAAGCAAAGTGGAAATCCCATTCAGCTCTTGCTTCCTGTATATCTCAAACGGGTATAACTTGTAGTAGGTCATTCTTCTGCCTATTATAGTTTATTACATTAAATATGTCACATGCACATTTACCACCCATATAATGAAAAGGCTTAATTCTGCTTAGACTTTTTCATGTTCAATCTCCAAAAACAATTAAACAGTGACTAATGAAGCAATAACATTCACACAAGGACAGTTACTTTACTTTAGAACAATTTGATCTCAAACATGACTAATATTTTTTAAATACATTTAATTAAATGCATGGTTACAAGATACAATTTAAACTTTACCGATTTAAACAAACCTGTTGAGTTGCTAACACTGTTTTTATGAGTTGTGTTGACATAATAATGTTGGTAATTAGACAAACCTAATACTTAGTGTAATGTCCTATCAGCGTATTTTTATGAGCATGTGTTTGTGAACATAAAATGAAATTACAGATTTTCAGCACTCGCTAACTGACAGCTATTGGATATTTGTTAATAAGGTAAGCTTTGACTTGTTGAAGTTATATGGACGTTAAGGCAGCTGCAGAGCATTCTGGGTAGGGTGACAGCCCTTCTGAAAGAACTGATTTATCAAACATATTGTCACATATTGGGTGGCTGTGGCTCAGGTGATAGAGCGGGTTGTCCACTGATTGTAAGGTTGGCGGTTCGATCCCTGGCCCCTCCACATGCCGAAGTGTCCTTGGGCAAGACACTGAACCCCAGGTTGCTCCCAATGGTAGGCAGGCACCTTGCATGGAAGTCTGTCGCCATTGGTGTGTGAATGTGTGAATTAGAAACACATTGTGAAGCGCTTTGAGTACCACTAAGGTAGAAAGGCGCTGTATAAGTGCAGACCATTTACCATTTACCATAAGTAAAATTAGGTCGGTTAGAAAGTTGTTATGTTGAATAAACTGATTTATTTCTGAAATTGCCTAGCCCTAGCTGCAACTAACTTATTTCCATTGTTAATTAATCGTTTCGTCCATTAAATGTCACAAAGAGGTGAATAATTTGACTGTAAGGTGAGATCGCCTAACATGCTGTTTTGACCTGCCAATAGTCCAAAGCCTAAAAGTTCAACATTGATGTAGGACACGTTGCCATTAGCAAACAATTTTGTCACATTGACTGCATTACTGCATTTCACCCTCACACAATGACCGGACTTATGTGAGCCTAATTTGGGGGCCTCTGTGTCTGAAGATATTTGAAAAATGTCAGTGTGAGTGCCAACTCCTGGGTGACTGGTTGACTGTATAACACACACACACACACACATACTGACAACCCGAGTAATTTCTGTTTTTCTGCCTCCTTGCTTTTGTCAGACAAAGTTATAGCAGACAAGCTATCTGTTTTTGATTCAGAGGGAGACTGAAAGTCATGATCCTGCGTTACAGTTCTCCGATTTTCAGTTTCTTCAGTAGAAGCAACAGCAAGAATAGAAATTTAACTTGGCTAGAGCACCAGCATTGCTCGGTTTACAATATACTGTTTGTGTATTAATATTACAGTGTATAATTTGTGTGTCAGCTGGCAGAGAAAACCTTCCATCAGTTATAATAATCTTGAACTGAGGCTAGACTTTTGAAAGTTACTTCGCTAATGAAACTGCAAACTCACAATCAAATATTTTCCCAAGTCATTCAGCCCAACTATTGGTGTTCTTTTCCACAGCTGAAAACAAAAGCAGAGAAATTAAAGCCTTAAATCATAAATTCCAGTGAATTTACCTCATGAATTGATATTGTAGCACTGAAAACCTGATATAGTAACACTGATTTGTGTTATTGAACAATTTAAAGTAGGGCTGTGCCGAACAGCAATTGCCGTTCTTCGAATATTCAGGTCTAATTAATGACGATTATCCGGGGGTCCGCGTACTAGTGCCTTAGCGGCGCCCGGCAGGAGTGCGCACGACTGTTCGAATATCTAAATTCTTATCCGGATACCACCACAACGAATGAATATACGGGACCAGCCCTAATTTAAAGTCTACACATGAGCAGTAATTTGGAAACTTGTAAGATCTTGCCTGAATTTAAAAAATGTAATGTGTTTTCTGTCAAAATTGTAGTTACTAATGATATTTGTTGTTTTGTTTTTTTGCAGGTCCTGTCATCACGACCATTGATCAGATTTAATGGAAACCAAGGGGTAAGAACATATTGTTTTGCTCCAACTCACTGTCTCCCTTGTGTCATGCATACAAAACTTTAGTTATGGTAATAGAAATTCTAACAATAGTAGAAAGTGATCTTTCATACAGTGTCACTACTGTTTCACTACAGTTGAACTTGTCGAATCATCACAGTTAGTCGCTGATAACAATTTCAAAATTGAGTATGCACATTCATCATGACGAGGAAAACAGTTTTCAAGAGAGAATTTTGATGCTCAGCCACCAACTGACACACACAGACATGTCAACACTGGTGTCAGCTGCAAGCTAGCTCCTTTTCACCCAACATGACACTTCGATGCCATGTCTTAAAGTGTGCGCCTCAGAAAGCGCCAAGAAAGATGCTGGCATAGCTGTCGTAAATTTAATGATGTACTTTTTGCCATTGTGTCATGTGCGGTGTCAGCATTGCTTGACATTAATGCACCACTGTCAGACTTCTTCAGGCAAATGTTACCCAGCCGATCCTGCTGCTGGCCACACAATTAGATTTTTGCTTTTTTTTGCTTTTCCTTCTAAATGTGCCAAATAACAACTTGATACCATAATATCTCTTGCATGGCAGGAAAAATACTCTGAAACCTAATATATGTCATGTCCATGGCCTTGTTCTTCATAACTCTGTATTTAGTCAGACGCTGCAAAGGAAGATAAACTTCTAGTATGATTAGTATGAACAGCAATGCATACTTTTGATAATGCCAAAAAGTAATTAGCAGTTAAGTTAACAAAGAAAGCCAGCAGAGCTGACTAAAAGCTACAGATGTTTGTTTCTATTGAGCCCTGCAGCTAAACTAATATTACCCTTACATGCCGCCGCCTGTCTTGCTTGGTTAATGTAAGTCAATGAATGCACAAGATACACTGTTAAAAAATAAACAGTAATTTTAGGAACAATTTACTGTTATTGTGCAGGTTTTCCCTGTTTTATTAAATTACTAAAAAAAATTGCTAGTAGAATCCAAGAATTTTTTGATTCATTTACATGTTCTGTAGAAAATCGTGACAAGGGCTGCCGTTTAGCTCACTGAGTTAAGGCGCTACCACACGGGCTCAGTCCCCCAGCAGCGAGTCCGGCTCAAGACACTTTGCTGCATGTTACTCTCCTCTATACCCCCAGTTTCACTCTGTCTCGAGATCAATGAAGGAAAAACTCTATCCCACAAAAAAAAAAAACCTGTGACAAACTGTAAATAATGTCCATATCAAAAATCTGTGTTTTTACAAATGGTCATAATTTTTTTTAATAACATTTGAAAGTAAAATCACCTAAATGTTTACTATATTTAAATCAGCAAAAAAAAACAAAAACATTATTTTGGAGATCTTTGAATTATTTGAAAGAAACATGTATATTGAGGATTGAAAAATGGCAAGTCATTTTTAAACAGATTTTCCTGTTTCGTCACATTACAGATTATAACCAGTAAAATCCCAGAAAAAAGTATTAATTTACATGTTAACTGTTAAAAGAAACTTGCAAAAACTGTAAATAATGTCCACATCAAAATCCGTATTTTTACAAATAGCAATTTGTTCTTGTGCAATGTGTGAAAATTACTAGGGCTGGACCCCGCATATCCGAATATTCAGTCGTGGTGGTGGTATCCGGATAATAATTTTGAGATCCGAATACTTGTGCGCACGCCCCCCGGCTGCCACTGCCGCCAAGAAAACAAACTGTGACCACAATCCTAAACTGGCATTAGCAGCCAAATACTGCCTGTGCGTTCCGACCACTTCCACCCCGGCAGAGCGTATTTTCTCAAAGGCACGAGCTGAATATTCGGATATTCGTCATCAGTTGGACCCGAATATCCAGAGCACAGAAATTGCTATTCGGAGCAGCCCTAAAAATTACCCAATATTACTGTATTTAAATCTAATTATTTTACAGATATTTGCTGTTATTTTTGCCATTTTTACAGTTTTGAACATTACAGTATTCCAGCATTTTTAACATACTCTTCTGGCCCCTTTGCTGCCACATTTTCAAGTCTGTTTTGCTTTTTATTATTATTATTTTTTTTTAAGTATCTTGGAATGTGAACAGCTCGGCCTCCTTAAGCGCAGCTTGTACCTGCTTGTTTATGATGATAACAAAACTCACACATGGCTGTCAGTACTCTCTATATCAGCAATTAAGTGTCCTCGTGAAGACAATAAACACCCTCGCACTCACAAGCGTTTTCTGCACAAGCAGCTGCTTCTGGCAAGGGTTAACATGCATGAGCCCGCTCAGCCTGACATGCATAGATGGTCTATTTGCTCTTCCGTACTGGTTAGTTTCAGGTTGGTTTGACATACGGTGGCCTGGTTCTTTTAGTTATTTGCTTGGTGCAAAGATTGTTTTGGCAAACCGTCTATATCCAAAATGCTATCATGACAGACTGAGTGTGGCACATTATGTCATGTCAACACGGTCAAGTATAGTTTCCCAGCATCTCTATACACAATCACGCTTAATATATACATACATTTGTCTTAATCCTCCACTCCTACACGTTCACTATCATTTGCACTGCCTCGTGTGCACCTCAGGCCGTTGTCTTATGTAAGTTTGACACTGATCATCTAATGTGAATTAAAAAGCTGCCGCACACTTTGGCACCTTATGGAGAAATGTGGCTTAAATACGATCATTGCATTGTTTACCTTCAGCCACTTCCTCCTGAAGCTTTCCACGTCCCCAGGTGTCAGCAGTGACATTATTGAAATGTTAGTGCTTACAGATAACACTTTGGACAAAACTACAAACAGAAATCTGCTATCTGTAAACATTTTTTGTAAGGCTGGCTGAAAATTGAAATAGCTTTAAATGTCAAAACATGGATCTGTGCCTGTTGTGTTGGTTCTCCTTAATGCCCAATTTAATATTCGGCCCTGAACCACAGGGAGCAGATTTCCACTGATGCAAAAGTAGAAGAAAATGAATAGAACAGTGGCTGATTTACTTCGTATCCTACGGGTGTATAAGCAGCTTAAAGTTGTCAAAGTTGACACGGATAGCAAGAAACAAACCTGCTAGTTCAACATATACCAACATTGCATTCTGCTAATTGCTGCAGTTTAACAGACACACAGCTTGTTAAAATGTATTTTAAGGCTGGAAGTGTTGCTCGGGGAATCAAGTGAATCCAGTCCAAGCCCTCGATGCGCTTGCTTTCCAGATAAATAAATAGACCTCAGATTCCAGCAGGCCAGCAGATTCGTTCAACATTAATTTTTTTGATGCGCATATTGTGCTGGAAAAATGTGCCTGTAAGATATTGGATTTGAGCACTGGTGTAGCTCAGGTCTGTGATTTCTACAGTTTAGAATAGAAAGTCGTTATTTCAGTAAGTCCCTCATTTTGAATCAGGTTTTTATTGATTGTTAACCAAATGCCAAGTGTTATATTCAATCTGCATCCACAACAACCTTCTCTGGCTGTGTGTTTTGTGCTGCCTTCCTGCTGTCAATATTTTTGTGTAAAATTGGGACTGGTGCACTGCAGAACACTGCAATCCTGCACAGAGCCAGACTCGTTCAAATACTGTCAATTAATCCTTTTTCATCCTGTAAAATGTATTTGTATTTGTACCAACATGTCTGCTCTGGCACGTTCACTTTATCCATGTAGCCAGATAACTCAGTGCGACCCTTGCCTGTTGCGTTATCAGAATGTTGAACATGCGCTTAAGTGTCTTGGGAATACATACATATGTTAACGCGCACGTGTGCCATAGATAGACCTGATGTTTATTGTCTGACGGTTTCAGGCTGGTAGAAGTAATGCATGTTATTGACGCATTAGGCTCACTTGAGGAAAAATCTGTTCATGATGAGATCAGAGCGCTGGTCACAAGTGTGAAAATGGATAAATTACAGAGCAGATGGCCTGGCTGTCACGACGACGTCCCATATTCATTCACTCCTACAGTATTCATTCATCTGGTTCAGCCTTTGTTGAGCCCCGACTAAAGTTTGAACACACAGTTTTTAGAAAGGACAGAATCCAAAGACTAAAAATGGTTGGAAGATGGATTGTATTTTTCCAGAGAGGTTCAGGTACATATTTTAAGACAATAAAAATGGGGATTTGGATGATGAGATCTCGAATTTAATTCTGATTCTTATACACGTTTTGTTGTTAGCTGTACCAACTTGGGTGTTTGTGAACGTGATGGACATCACTGCTGCATATGCATTAGGGGTGTAACGGTACACAAAAATCACGGTTCGATACGTACCTCGGTACGGAAGTCACGGTTCGGTATGGTTCGGTTCTCAGTTCAGGGTTAGGGTTAGCCAGATGCATAGTTGAGGACCACTTCACAATGTCGACATACAGCTTTCATCTTGTCCACTTGTTTTTCTCCTTTTTCGTACTTCGCCAGGAAACCGAAGCGATCCCAAATGGGTGATTTTAATGACAGCGGAGCGTCTTCCAGCTCTGGCTTCTTGTTGTTAGCATTAGCCATCCCATGTGCTAGCCATACACACTAGGCTAGCGCATGGGATGGCTAGTGGACCACATCATCCTGTGGTCCACTGGAAACTCTGAGGTTTTACGTTTCGCAATTAAAACAATTCTGTACATTGGCCATTCTTAATAGTCTTAAAGTTTTCGTATCGCGGTACACCTCTGTACCGAACCAAAAGTGCCTGTATCGAACAGTTCAATACGAATACGTGTACCGTTACACCTCTAATATGCATATGTGGCAATGAGTTGTAGAGATGTTCTATACTGATATTTTGTTCCTCTATCGTGTTTTGTTCTTACTCTCTCCCACATCAGTCTCGTCCATCAATTGCTGTTTGTTTCTGCCTTGCTCTCTGTGCTCTTGACAAACCAGTCACACTGAGCGTATGTGACTAAACAGCAGTTGTAGATTTTATGTTGTATCCAGCACTGTTGACACTAGTGAAGTCAAGCTCGTGAGAGAACTCTCTGCGTGGCTTTTAGCTGAACAAATCGGCTGTATGACCCATTTTAGTTTGGTCTCTTCTTACTCATCTCATTTTTTTTAATTGTTCTTGCCCAAGCCAAAAACTGCAGACTGACAAAACCAGCATAAAGCAAAGCAAAACATTTTAACTGCCAGATGCAACTTTTTTGTCAGACATATTATCGTGATTCATATTCTCAACATATAACTAGATTGCAGGAACAGATTTACCAGCTCAGTGAAGTTAGTCAGTTTGTGTTTGTGTTCCTACCACAGTGTTTTTGGGATTATATGTACAGACTGCTGACTAGTTACAGAAGTCTTTGATGTCGTCTTATTGTGCCAGAGTCCCGTCTGTGTCTGTCTGATTTGATTTCTCTGTATTTGCTCCTTTCCTCTCCACTGGTCTCGGAGAGAGGACTGGATGAAGTGCGTGGGGGTCGGCCACCACTTGAACAACCCCAGTTTGAAAAGAGGCATTGTTTTCTCGATGCTACGCAGAATGAGAAGATTAGACCAGCTGCCTCGGAACAAGGACATGATGGACAACCTGTTTAAAATCCACTTCATGCTCTCATGGGTCCTGTTTTTTTTTTCCATTGCTCTGTTTTGTCTGGGTTTTGTGGTTAACATCAGGCTAAAGCTCTCAAATCTTCCAAAGCTTTGATTTAGACATACCTGGAAGGGTTTCAATTTTGCGAGTCTAACTGATCTTGACATAGTGGTTTTTAGTCTGTTACAGGATGAAACAGGAGGTAGGTTAAGAAAGGAATGTTAGCTTGAAGTTACAGTATGTACAGCTACAGTAATCCTGTCCATGAAAGTCCAGGAAGTGTGCTTGGTGCTCGATCTACAGTTAGTTTTGCTGTTCACATCTTAAGTGTGTCAGAAAGTCTTTCAGTAAATGACTACAGTGATATTCTGTTGTTTCTATATCTATACATTTCAAACAACAAAGCTGCACACATGCACCCCATGCATCTAGTCATAATCAAGCATACTTTATATGCGCATATAACTTTGCAATTAAATAATTTGTTAGCAACTCCTACTCAAAGAGACTTCAGTACGCCAGATGCACAGTAAAGACAAACTAGAGAAAATCCCCACTCACTAACGGCAAACAAGAGTGCCAGCTTTGATCTCAGTGATGATCCATTTCTTTTGAAACTGTGCTCTTTTATGGATGAGTAAGTTAATGTATGCACATAGTGTCTCTCCAGGCTCACATGTTGGTTAAACTGGCGTCCAGAGCCAGTTGGTGTGGAGGAGCCTCTTCTCACTCTTTCATCCTCTACAATATGACTCAGTGAGTCAACTGACTCACTCCCCTGTGCCCTGCCTTTCAGCCAGTTCCTCAGCCTCTTAATTATATCTGGATTCACGCAATCAACCTGTCTCCTCTGGTCCTCAGTGTTTTCAGATAAACATGACATGAATTTAAAATTGTACAAACGGTACATTTAGTTGTCTTTCAACACCATGATATAATACAGGATGTATTACGGTTGGTTTTCTTTCCATAAACATACAATTCATGTTCTCAAAATGTCACATCATGTTGTCTGTTTCTACAATGTGGTTTAGGCTGGGCATAGCTGCTACCTTTGCCTCCTCCAACACCTTCAAACGACAAATACGAAATTGGAAGATCCTTAATGATCCTGGAGTGAGCATATTTCTGAAGTGTGTTTTGTCTGTTTGCTGTGGACTACATTTTATTACAGTGATACAAGTGATTATGTGGCTTGTCCTGAACTGTCTTTTCATTGCCAGCAAAGGCAGCACTGGCTGATTGATCCAGCTGGATCTTGGAGTAGCTTCATGTAGGACTTGGCAAAGGGTGTTGTTTAGGTGTAGTGCCCATTAGGTGTAAGGGATTCGGTTGGTGCAACATTAAAAATAAATAGCAAGAACATTCAGTGCTTAAATGAAGGAGTCTGTGTGTGTCTATTCCCTGCTTTTCTTGCCAGCCAGTCTACTTAACACTTTGCGGGTGTATTTCTTGGGGCCAAAGGTCTCAAGTGTAGTGTCGAGTGTGAAGTTGTTGAAAAAGCAGCCCCCATCATTAGGCTGAAAGGTGTTCTATGTTACACTTTTACAACTGTATGTTTTCACTGACATGACTGCAGCTCTTTTGAGACTCAAACTGTATGTATAATGCCTGATGTAAAGCTGTTTTAGACGCTGTCTTAATTAGCTGTCCCACTTTCTATTTTATCACTTCAGCAGTAGTTTTACTTAGCCATTCTGTTATAGGGGAATAAAACGTTTTGGTTTGTATGTATTTCTGTAAACCAATCACAATTGTAATGAGTACAGTTAAACAAAGAATGCGGCTCAAACTATTGACAGGGAAATTGTTTTGGTGGAACATTTGGGAGGTGAGAACTGTGATAAAAAGGGATATTTCACTCAATAAACCGAGCAGGGCTTCCTTACTGCAACTTGCTTCCTTACTGGGGGCAGTGGTGGCCTAGTGGTTTGTGAAGCGAACTTGTAACCAGTGGGTCGCCGGTTCGAGGCCCTGGACTGGCAAGAGGTTGAGGTGGGAAAGTGAGAGTGACCGCTTGTCCCAGTCACCACCACTGTGGGCCCTTGAGCAAGGCCCTTAACCCCTGACTGCTCCCTGGGCGGTGCACCACGGCAGCCCACTGCTCCTAGTATGCATAGTTAAGGTTAACTTTGAATAGGATGGGTCAATGCAGAGAAGGAGTTTCCCCAAGGGGATCAATAAAGGGTAGATTATTATTATCCAAATCCTCATCAAAACTTTTAATTTTGCTGGTAGGTTGCTAGCCCAGAGATGGTGTTTGTTGTTTCTTGTAGTGAAGTGGATTTTGAAAATGGTAACGCGTAGATAGCGGAAGGGGAGGAGAAAGTTACGTGAAATGTGCACCTAATGGCAGGATTATTCCCACAGCCTACGTCCAATGAGTTTGACTACCACAGCGATAATGTCAAAAGAAGCGATTAATAGAAGTCGAGGTTCAGTTTGATTGTTTAAGGGGTGGTTCGCACAGCATTACCTCTCTAGGTGTTTTGTCTTTATTAGCAGTAGCAAACACAAAACTTGAACTGTGTAAAGTAACATTAAATGGTTGCCTACACCTATAAAACCAATTTAGTTTATAGTCTCAGACCACTGTTGACTGAGAATTGTTGCGGCTAAAGTTTGGCAGGCCAAATCAGCTGCGTTTTTGCTGACACTCCTCATTCCTCCTGCCACGAATGACTTCAACCACTTCCTCATGCTTCAACCTGCAGTTGGTCTATTCCCAACAGTCACGTTTTGAACTAGTGATGTTAGTGTATCTGATTACCCTGAGGTGGGTTCAGGGCAGTTTTATTTCTACATTTGTTGACACAGCACGTTTCTCTCCTCTTTGCTATGATAAATGTGTACTTACCAGTATACTAGAATGTCTAGTCTACAAAGGTTGGACAGGTCGTCCTGTTAAGAGCAAATTAAAAGCAAAGCTGCATTACAATAGTGTGTCATTTCAAATTATATCCGTTACTAATTTATCTTTATTTGTTAAGCTGCAGCAGAGGCACACGGTGTTATGTTAAGCCGGTTTGCATAATTGTGAGTAACTGAGAACACAGGTTTCAGAGCAAGGCAAATAAGGGTCATTGTATTTATTTAAATCTGGCCACCTGCAGCCTTCACACGTGTTGAGATCTGTGGTAAACACAGCTGAGCTGCCTGCAGTCTGACTGCATCATTCCCAGCGTTGAGGAAGAGGCCAGTGACTCACAAGCTGAGCCTTGGATATAGGTTGGGTCACTAGCAATGAGCTGCTCACTGTTCAAAAGGCATCCAAAACCATATAATTGGCAACTTCAGCTATCTTTTGTTATACTGGCTCCGTGTGCTTCATGGTCCTTGGCTGTGACACCATTTGATTTCTGTCAGACAGCCAGAACCTCCTGCAAACACAACCCTCGACCTAGGCTTACCGGCTAAGTCTATATTTACAGAACCTGTTAAACCAATTCACAGTCCAGTAAGACAACCTTGAGGTGAATCAGAAATGCGTCAAGGCAAGTTTTTAGTCAACCCATGTTTTCTCTGCTCCCTCTTATAAGAAGATTACCAACATAGTTCTTTGCACTGCAAATAAAATGTCAACCATTTTCACCTTATACCTAGCTCTAATAATTGCAGGATCTCTTTTAAAGCAAACCTGCAGCATCTGAATCTCATTTGTCACTTGTCAAATTATTTCCTCCATTTAAACAAAGTGTCCAGCAGCTCTCTTATGATTAGAGGTTTGTGGAGTTTAGAGGCTAGTTGACGGTGGTTAACTCTGCTTCCTCCATAGTCTTTTAAACGCAACACCTGTAGTGCAGAAGGAAGATAAATATATGGATGGGGTAGGATTTGAATAACTGTCGAAGGCCACAGACTGCAGAAATACCTGTCATAGTTCTTCTACAACAGTAATTTAGAGGTTCCCTCAATTGCAAGTTGGGAGCACAATTAAAACACTGTGCAGAAGTATATAAATGCTGGAAGAAGACAAGGTTGGAGATTTAGATGCATTTTGTTTTTCAGTAAGAAAATGCCTGAAGCTTATTCGGTTTTCTCAAATCAAGGCCAAGTTTTCAAGGTGTGCCTCGCTGACATTTTTTATAGTACTGAATACATTAGATGTAAAAAATAAAAAAAAGTGTTTAATCTACAACTATTGTGTTGCTTCTTTAGAAAATATCCTTAAACTAATGATTATCCAAGTCCAAAAACAGAATCCAGATATCACACACTGATGACAGGCTGGGAAACCGATATTTTTGTTTTAAAAATTCATACCATGAGACCTCGAATAACACCAAATTTTCAAGAGCATTGCTGATTTAATACATTCATGTTTTTCATCTTTGTCTTCAACAGAAAATTTCAATACCACGCTCAGAAAATTCCAGCGAGCTGCACACGTTTACTTTCTACCTGTCAAATGTGGGCAGAGATAACCCCCAGGGCAGCTTCGACTGCATCCAGCAGTACATCACCAGGTGAGAACAAACACAGGATCACATTCAATTTCACTCTTCTCTTTTCTTACTCCTAATTTCTCTTAACAGAAATTCACTAGATGTAATGTCAAACTCATACATACAGTCTGATTTATTACCTTTAAGCTCTGAGGAAGCATTCAAGAGTATTTTGGACTTATGAGTGTTTGCAGGCAAACAATCTGTTTAAGGTAGTTACGACCTGACTTGAATCGCCAAGCTCCTCAATGAGATACTTTACAGGCACCCCAGATGAACATAATGGAGACCTTGGCTCCAAGTAACGGTCACAAAATGGAAAGATGTTACTGTGAGGTTTATTGGCTGTGCAAATGGGCAATGATGTTGTTTTGCCTCGTTCGTTTTTAGGATAACAAGCATGAAAAGGTGATGCAGGCCAAGTGACGTGCAGTGTTCAGTCAGTGTCCCATCAGAATCACCTTTCCAGTGTTATTCTAAGTTCCGTTATTAAACAAAATAAGCTTTTGCAAAATTCAAATGAAGTTCGAAGTAGAAAGGGCTTTAGTTGTGCTGTATTTTCAGAGGAATTTTAGTTGTTATTAATGCAAATACATTAAAACTTTAGTGTTTTGCTGCTGTTGCAAGTGTTTCTGGAGCAGCAGCTAGAATGATACAAGACCTGTTTACGATCGAAGCCCAATAACCTCATTCTGTGTGTTTTCTATTGTCTTAACACATTTAAAACTGCTGACTGGATCAAGTGATAGCTAGCAGATGTCTGTGTTGAAGAGGAAGGAAGTAGCAAAACAGAATGAGGAACAACAAGAATCTTCTACTTCTCCGACTGTCAAGTTTCTGACCCCATTATTCTGAAAGTATTTTTAACAAGTGGGTCAGGTGGAGTTAATTCGAATGTCTGACTGGATCCTAATCAACCTTGAGTTGCAGTCTAAAACCCAAACGGCCGCCTCCACCGACGGTGCCAGCGCCATCGCATTTTCTGCCAAATCCTCATCAAAGTGGAGGGGAATCAAAGAGAACCGGAAAGTCAGGAAAGAATAGGATTTGATGCGGCAGCCAGTTGTACTGTGGGAACCCACAGTTGGGTGGAAATTGAAAAAATAATAGTTGTGCCCTCAGGGGTTTTAATAGCTCTCATCTGGGCAGGAATGCACAGTGAACGAAAGGGGTACTACAAATAGCTCATCTTTAATACGTAAAGTTATAAATGCGAGATAAATAATGAGAAAATCTGTGGTGGATTTAAGGTCATTACTTCACAGTGGTTTTCTCTGTGATTCAGTCTTTTCATATTCACACTTCTGCTCACTCTACTTCTGCCTTCCTCTCTCACCATCTCCTCTTTGTTTTGGCAGTGAAGGGAGCATTCAGCTGGATTGTCTGGGTGGGATCCAGGACAAGATTACAGTATGTGCCACAGACGACTCCTACCAGAAGGCCAGGGAAAGCATGGCCCAGGTTGAGGAGGAGACTCGCAGTAGGAGTGCCATCGTCATCAAGCCTGGGGGAAGATATGTAGGTGAGGAGACATGATACTGTGACACATGAACACCGCCAGTCAGTCGGGTCATTTTCTGAGTCACATACCTGCTAAGATCAGCGTTCAACTCAGCTTTTGGTCGGTGAGGAGAGATATTTTCTCCTAGAAACCATAAAGGTTTTGGGAGTTAACAGGCAGGAAAACACTGGAATGATTTCTGTACCCTGCAAACACCCAAAGGGCCCATATGTTTGTGTTGCGTTGCTCTGCCGGTGAATGGGTTCACACTGGACCAGACGGGTTGTTTGAGTCTGGGGACGAGTGGCAGAAAGCCAGCAAACTGCCAGTACGCCTCATCCGTAACAGCGGCTTTATTGAATTTGATGGTTTTTGGTTCCTCAGTGGTCAAAAAATATAAAGCACCACATACTCACTTATCCTCCCTAACCCCGTGAATGTAATTTAAATGCACAGAGGCAGAAATGTCCCCAGGCATAGCACATCAACCTCCTGACTTTCTGTTTTCGTATCAGACCTGCGCTAAAAAACACATAGGGCTACAGTTGCAGTAGAAAGCCACAGCAGCTCTGCCTCAGTGCCTGCAGAGAAAGAAATCCAGTGTGAGCCTGGTCTCTGTTGATCAGTGAGTCAAAAATGTTTAGTCCAAGTGTGCTGTGGAACCAAACAGTGTTTCGGTCTCAGTAAATGACCTGAAAAAAGGTGGTAAGGGAGGCTGTGATAATATCTGGTGTTTGCAATGAAAGGTAAGTTTGAGTGCATGTGGCAGCACCAAGGATCATTCATGATACATTATTTATGAGTCATCTGCAAGTTCTCCCAGCCATTATTAGTTAATGAGTAAAGATGTTTACAGAAATATTTTGTGGCAAAATTACAGTTTTTTGTTCTTAAGAAAATAAGCAAACTATGACTGCCAACCAGAATGTCACTTGATGAGTCATTTTCTCTGAGTGCTTTTGTTTCTGTGATAAATTATAGTATAGTTCACTAAATTCTTCTAATAAATACGACTCTCATAAATAGAAAATGTCATCATACCTTGTAAATGTCGCCATTGGTGTGTGAATGCGTGTGTGAATGGGTGAATGCGAAACACATTGTAAAGCGCTTTGGGTACTGCTAAGGTACAAAAAGGCGCTATATAAGTGCAGACCATTTACCATTTACCATTTAAATCAATGCCCCACCTTGTACCCCCTGAGTAGAGTTTATAGTACGGATTTGAAATTAAAATTGTAAAAAAAAAAAAAAGGCATACAAACTGAGCAACGTTGACAAAATTTTGACCAAACAGAAAATTGTCATCATTGAAATCAGTATTTTCTGAGCACAGAACCCTGAGTGTTTTCTAATCCCCCTTGCGTTTTCCCCTAGCAGCTCTCTATAATGTCAAACTCTTCCTTCACTTCTCTTATTCCTCTCAGGTAAGAAGGTTCAGATCCGGAAACCGGCACCTGGCCTCTCCGACATCGCTCCCCTACGGAGGACATCTCGGCCCGTCATCATCTCTAGCAGTACACTAAAGAAAAGCACGCCTCAGCACCGGCCGCTCCGAGAGCGACTCATACACCTGCTGGCCCTCAAGCCTTACAAAAAGCCTGAGCTGATCCTGAGGTTGCAGAAGGATGGCCTCTTGCCATTAGACAAAGACTCCCTGGACAGCCACCTGCAACAGGTCACACACAAACACTTACATTGGCTTAGTGTTTTCACAGTCACTTAAACCACACTATGAAGTTAGCCCTTCTGATTATATAGTAGGAACCAGCAGACTCACCTCTGGCTCGTATTATTTTCCTAGGTGGCAAACCTGAATGGGAGAGAAAACACCTTCACATTGAAGGACTTTTTGTATAAGGAAATTCAGAAGGACTGGCCAGGCTATACAGAAGGAGACCAGCAGCTTCTCAAGAGAATTCTGTTCAGGTATGTCAGAGAAAAAGAATGTAATAAATACATATTTATTTAAGTTTGGATGTAATGTGTGTATTCTGTTACATGCTTATGTCTTCATTTTGCCATTTTTGTGGTACATTTTTTTAGGTGATATAGCATACTGACAGTCTGAACAGCAACAACAGCTGATACTGTAGTACTGGAATGTACAATTTCTCTTCTACAAAGTCAACATAACTTTTTATTTGTTGTATCTGATGTACATTTACTAGCTGGGTAGACTTTTCTCATGCTACAAGTCGAGGTGTTGTAGAGTACCGATCTGTGATACTGCCAACTGAAAAGCACCTTGTTTTACTGTTTGTGATGACTGGTATGGAGGAAGAACAGAGCACTGGAATGAAAGAATCTGTAAAGGAATGATACTTGTGTATGCAAATGTTTCCTTTAAAACACGTTATTACAAAGCAGATTAAAACTACAGTGTTTGAGCTATAGTTAGTATGTGTATATATATCTTGAACTGTGCACCTTAAATTACATTCTTCCTGCAGTCAGGAATTATGTCATACATTAGTGGTTATGTGCAGGACTTATATAAACCCCCCCTTTTCTGTTTATCGGAATGGCAGGTGTCTCTATGTGTTACCAGGAAGACGTTTCTTTTCCTGTGTTTTCCACTGACTTTCGTCTAAGTGTTGTATTTGTTGACGGCATGAGCTGCTGGCCTTCTTCCCAGTGGAAAAATTTGGTTTCTCCGGATCTGGGACACTAAGGAAAAGCAAGCTCCCAACTAGCTATATTTAGACCAGGCAGCAATGTTCACTGCTCAGTTTGTGTTTACGTAGTGGACTCAAGAATAGCCACCGTTCTCCACGATAAGCGTACCTGTGGCACAACTCTGAAAGGCCGTCAGAATGTTAACACTGAGTGAGGAGAACAATGGAAATGTGCGTACGGTGTAATGCAATGCAGTGTGATAGCCCTGCAGCATATATTGCCTAATGCACCTGAAATGCCCAGCTTTTGTTGAGACTGCTGCTATTAAAGTTTCAGGGTGCAGTCTGTGTCATATTAGGCTTTTGAAAGGTGTTTCTAGTATTTTGTCCACCTAATGATGGATAACAGTATTAGAAATGCCTCAAAATGTAATGAAAGTTTAAAAAAAGTTGTTGACTGTTATGGTTTTCTGGTCACTCTGTGTATTTTGTGTCTGTGTACGTGCTTGTATTTTGTTTGCAAAGGCATGCATGTCCGCACAAACTCACTCTGTATTTGTGTCTTTCTTTTTACTGTACTTTGAGCTCTGCTTGTGAGTTTATCAGCTGACTAACAACCACAGCCTCCCACCTAATACCACCTCCCCCTCCCGTAGCTCCTGCAGAGTTTTGAGCTAATGCAGTCGGTCACGCAGGAGTAGCGCAGCAACATGACCAGAACGCACATGATGCAACGGTGTTCCAGCACATGCTGATCTGTGTGTGAGGTGGCACCAGTCCAAGGTTCAGCCATATTGTTGGCCTGCTGTCTCACTCCCAGCTCTGGCCCGTCTATCGGACTGTCCACACCACAGACACACACACACAAACACACACCCTGATTGAACAAGGGTGGGGCTTTGACAGGACTTTGTGTATCCAACTGCCCCCTACTGATAATGTCGTCAGATGTGGCAGCAAGATCTCTGCATGTGCAAAATGTTCTTTACATTTTGACTCAAAAGTTGTTTGTTATTGTGGCATTGGTGGACTCTTTAACCACAGCTAGAGCAGAATGCTTCAATAATTAATTCTTGACTACTTGTGTATTTGTTAGGTTTCAGTAAATACAAAGGATCAATAGTTTGACTGTCATGCTGGTAAACTCGCTTTATCTTTGCTGAGTTAAGCGCAGTTTATCTTAGTTAGACAGCTGTATGGTGAAATTGCTCTTTTGTTTTGGTTGCTACCGTGTGACAGATTCATCTGGTACATAATGAGGCTCTGTTCACCCTGGTGCTGCTGCCTGATGTGATCACAAGTGAGCATCTCTAAATGCAGGTGTGAACACTGCAGGAACTAAAGCTACTTGTGGAGGTGGTCAGGGATTGAGTGGTATGAAAACAACTGCACCGCGTCCCATATTGCTTTGAATGAGCATGTAGTCAGTGTTGTTTTAGTCACATTGGTAAACCAGCCAAACAGCATCCATACCCAAAGTGAGCTACGATGCCATATTCTTCCTCCCTCGCTTTCTCTCTGTCACTCT
>OMNN01102280.1:0-16399 GCA_900302755.1 Chromis chromis
GCTGCTCCTCGGCTGTCGCATCACGGAGCGGGGAGGAGCCCCGGAGCCTCTATTGGCTGCTGCTGCAGCACCGACAGCTTTACGGTAGCTGATGTGCGCAACGGAGCTCCTTTCATCCCCGGAGCGCTCCACGACCCGCCGGTTCACTATGATTCTAAGGAGACTGTAGCTTCCAACCCGCGTAAAAACCCAGAAACCTGCAGAACCGCGGAGGAGATGCGCCCGGAGCACCGCGGAGACACCGACCGGACCGAGGAGCAGGAGAGGAGCATGTAACCGGGAGACACGCACCGGCGGCGGCTCCACCTGACTCTTCCTCCCTGTTTCCTCCAGAATCTTCCCCCTTGAGCTGGTTCTTCTGGATGCGGTGACCGGATTCTAGCGTTGGTTTGGATTTTTATCTTCAGCTAAAATGAGCGAGGAGGCGTCAGAGGTTCCTAAAGAGCTTCTGGGTAAGAACAGATCCGAACAGCGCAGATCCCGCTGGAACCACCAGGGTCCATGTGCTGCTGCTGCAAGTTTATACTGGCAATTCTACAGATATATCCATATATTAATTATATTCCTTTATGCAGCAGAACTCGTGCTCAGATGCAGCTCTAGTGTTATTATTGTGACTATCAGCAGCTCTTTTATTATTTTATTTTATTATAACACATTTCTTTCAAACATCCAGTATTTCTGCACCATAAACAGGATTTACATTCTTCTCTGCTGGACTGTAGACTGTAGAGCCTGAAGCTGTTCATCCTGCAGTCTGTATGTTCTTATAATGGGAACTATATATGGAAGAAAAGCCAGATAGTTTAGATGTGAGCGGTCTCGCAGGTTTTATTTCTGTTCTCAGGATTCCTTCATTTATTTGTGCTGACTGTGGACAAACCTTCAGACTCCTGTTTGTTTGTCTGCAGCTCAGAGTCTCTTTGTTTGGGAGTTTCTGACACCTCAGTGTGATGTTGGATCACTTGAAGCTCTTTCTTCATTACAGGAGCCAATGTGCTGTTTGGATGCATTTATTATTCCAAGAGACACAAAGACGGTGCAGAGGAGAATGGAGCTTCTAGGAAAATGTTTCCTCACTGAGTCAGGACACTTGAAGTTTGGTATCATTTATAGTGTTGCACCTTAACGCAGCCGTCATGTGTTATTTTCGGTGTTGTTTGAGCTTCATATTACAGTTTAGAGCCCAGCAGAGTTTAAAGTTTCTCCCTGAGGTCAGTCTGATGTGGGCTTGTACAGTTAAACAGCTTCATGCTTCACCTTTTGATTCAACTCGACGTGTTTACTCTCAGCGCTGCAGCATTTTCTGCACATTCGGGTCTGAAAAGTTGAACATATAACGTGTCTCCACAAAGACTGGGATGGAAATGCAGCATTTATATTGGTTTATTGTGGCTGATCTGCTGATTCACTAGTGGGGTCCAACATGTTAGTGCCTGTTTTCTGCACAGAAATGATATATTTTATCTTGTAGCGACACAAACTCTTCAGGTTATCATTTAGTGAAGGCATTTCTCCAGAAATTTTGAAATATAACCTTATGGAGCTGCAGGCAAATAGTTTGTTGGAGAAACAAACCATCTTACACTCTATAGGAAGGCTTCAATTCCCAAATACTGTATACATAGATAAATATACCCCAACATAGTCACATTAAATGAGTAAAATACTAAGATGTGAAAGGGCCAAACTGAATTCACAAAACCACACATCCATCTCCAAAATCTTGCAGGGCAACACTTATATGAACCTGCAGAGATGCAAGCAAAAAGAGCATTGATGAAAACATAGAATAGAAAGTTAAAAGTCAAAATTCTCTGATTCCAGTTTCTTAAACCTGGATATGTTCCAGTGTCTTTGCTCCTCTGGTCAGTAAACTGAAACTTTTGGTTGTGGACAGACCTATTTTCTCACATTTTATAGACCAAACAATTAATCAAGAAAACAA
This sequence comes from Chromis chromis, assembly GCA_900302755.1. Classification (NCBI taxonomy): domain Eukaryota; kingdom Metazoa; phylum Chordata; class Actinopteri; family Pomacentridae; genus Chromis; species Chromis chromis. The sequence goes on from OMNN01102280.1 coordinate 1,949, forward strand.
TTGGCGCCTGAATCAACATTGTAAATAATAATTAGTTGCAGCTCTATTTCTAAATGAATGATTAGCTCGCTGACACACTGTATGCTCTAAACAGGCTGCAGTGTTTCATTAGTGACTTTTCCAGAACTAGAAGATTTTTGACGAAGCACTCTGTAGCTTCTTTTCTGTTTCTGTTCTCTGTGTTTTCGCGTCTCCTCATCGGTAGTTTTCCAGATTTTTGTTGACTCACTGACTCGACTCTGCACACGTAACGCGTAACTGAGTTCTGGAGTTACGTTGAGCTTATTTTGATATTTCCATCTTATCTGCTTAGTCCTGGGAAACATTTTCTTTTAGTTCTTTTAGGTTACATGGCAAAGAAGTGAGTCTGATTATCCATCACATTTGATCAAAGCTACATCATTCTGCATCACAACAGACCAAACAGGAACTCTGTGTTTTTCCTTTCACCTGAGGCTGCATGTTTGTTTATTACTGACCGAAAACTAGTTCGTGTTTCTGATAGAAATGTGCTGAAGAGAAACCTGTAAGGAAAAGATGGTCAAACAGAAGAAGAGTTCAGAGCAAAAAATTCTGATGATGGTGATGAATTTCATCTCTGTGATGCTGTTTGGGTGAATGTTCCCAGAACAACAACAACAAAAGCAGATTTGCAAAACTTCTTACCAGTACAGAAAAAGCACAGCTGGAATTTTTAACATTTTAAACAAATGCATTGTATTTTGTTGAGCTGAAGGATCCTTGTATTGTGCCGACTGTCTGATAACTTGGGACACCTGATGGAAGGGAGTCTATGCTTATCCTGCTTGAACAAGTCAAACTGACTGCTATGAGAAAGATCCTTTTTTCCTGGTTTCTTTATGCACACAAGCAGAAGAAGTTATATTATTCCGTGCAAATTTCAATTAATAGTGAATTTTTTATCTGATCAATAGTTTTCTTTTGGGTGGAAATGACATAAACAACTGACTGAGGATGATACAACATTGTGGAGCAATTGTAGAGCTTTCTAATAAATTAAGAACAGCTGATGCAGCAGTAGCTAGAAGATCCCTGGTTCGCGTCCCGGTTAGGACGCCTGGGATCTTTCTGTGTGGAGTTTGCATGTTCTCCCTGTGCAGCGTGGGTTTTCACCGGTTTCTCCGGCTTCCTCCCACAGTCCAAAAACATGCTGAGGTTAATTGATGATTCTAAATTGTCAGTAGGTGTGAATGTGAGACCCTACAGAGGATTAAGCGGTGTATAGATGATGGATGGATGATGCAGCAGTTCTCTAGTCAGCTTCTAGTCAATTGCAAGACCTGACTAAAGCTAAAGAGTTTACATCCAGCTTCACGTTGTAGCTGCTCACAAGACGTCTAAAGGCTGTAAAGTCATATTTTCAAGCGTCATCAAAAAGTACCAGGTGTTCCACAATGTGAAAAACGTTAAAGGTCACAGTAGGAAGACAAAGGTGACCTCTGCACTGGAAGAATGGTACTGTGAAGGTCCAAGAGGAATCCAAGGTTCACCAAAGCCGTCCTGAATCTCAGAAATTCAGATACCATCATCTAAAGGCAGATTCTCCAGCAGACTCTGGATCTTCCATCAAGACAGTGATCTGAAACACGCAGCCAAAGTGATGAGAAACTGTCTAAATATATCAGTATTATTACTTTGGGAGGGACCAGACCTGAATCTCAGCGAGAATCTGTCGAGTGATGGAAGGAAGCCTTCAACCTCTAAGACCTGGAGATGTTTGTCAAACAGGAGTTTAAAATCCCAGTGGAGACATGAAGAAACCTGGTTACGAATTATACAACCAGTTCATTGCTGTGGTGGCACGCAAAGATGTCTCCATTGATTTAAAAAGAAAGTTTGGACATGGCATTATTCAGAAAAATGTAAAAAAAAAAAAAAAAAAAAAAACATGCAAAAAGTCATGTAACACAAAGTCTTAACATCTTTTGTCATTCTTTTGTGGCATTTTTGTTCAGAAGAAACCTTTTAGTTTATTAAATAATCCAACATAAATTAAAATTTGGCAGGGTATGAATCATGTGGGGCTCAACTATATATAAAAGAAAGAGCTTTTCATAAGTGACATCTTTAAATCAACATTTTAGCTTAAAACTGTGCGACACCATGAAGAGATGAATGTGTCTCGGCTGTGGGTCAGTAAATGGCTGAGTGACTTTATGAGCTTGTAGTTGTTTGTCGGAGCTTTTATAAGGTCATAAGTTTCTCATTTCCAACCTTCAGCACGAGTCCCCAGTGAAACTCCCACTGCTGAGTAGTAAAATACGCTCCTGTCACAGTTTAATAAATGAGCAGAAGAACTGAATTAGCAGAAACGTTATATATGGGAGTGCGTCAGGGTCTTTTTTCTACATTAGACCTGAAGCTGCCGACTCATTAAAGCACACAAGGACTCATTTAGTACAGAAACCCACCGGAGATGCTGCAGCAGGAAGTGCGCGCACAGCCAGTGGAGGTTATTCAGGAAGCTGGAGGAGGAATCATTCTGCTCACTGCCTAATTATTAGTTTCACTTTGATCTGATGACGGTGTGAGGAAGCCTGGAGGCGAGAATTCGTGCACGAGTCAGACGCAGCAGCTCAGACTGGATCAGTGTGTTGGTGGATGGGAGGATGACCCAGTTCTCTGTCTGTGGACACACTGGGTTTACTGGGAACAATCGATTTGGAAAGTAGATCACACACTCAGCATTTAGATCAATGATTATTATGAACATACATGTATTTATAGATCAATATAACTGCATTTACTGATTAAAGGTGGAGTCTGATGTTCTGGTTCTGATATTTAGCTGGTTAGAATATTTACAGCTGTGAGCTAAAGTTTAGATCCACTTGTAGAGTCCATGTTGGTCTAAAGTTGAAGATGGAATCATTGAAACACATGAATCTTTGTCACAAAAACAATCATGAATTTAGGTTCTTTCATAGATTTATTAAAGGTCTTCTGGAAATATGACAAAATCTGCTAGATTCAAATATACATACAGAAATGCTAATATTTGGTTAAATGTTCTTTGACCTTTTTCACCTCAAATAAGTTCTTTTGGTTTCCGTCCACAAGCTTCTGGTTGTTCATGCTTGTGCACAGAACAAGCTGGAATAGTTTAGTGTGGCTATTTCCTATTTACAGAACGGGGGTTGCATATAAATACATTTTTTGTTTATGAAAGTTAGCAGACCTAAATTTCACAAAATTTGACAAAAACTGTTTTGGATTAGAATCGCAGACTCCATCTTTAATGTGTTGGTTATTTTCTTTTTCTTTTTTCAAGAAGGAAATGTCAGAAAATAGGGAACTGTGATGCAACCTAACAATTATTTTCATTGTCAATTATTCTGCAGATTTTTTTTTTTTGATTATTCAGGTAGTTGCTGCTCTATAAAAATGTCCTGATGAACCGTCTTTGCTCACAATCCAGTCATTTAATATTTCATATCTGCCGATACCGAGTCCCAAACCGATATTATTCTCCTAGAAAATAAAGTTACACAGCGCACACTACAAGTACAGTAAAAAATGCCTGCATCCAAGCTCGTCCTTAATATTCTAAATATATATATATATATTTCTTACAAAATAACAAAGTAAACAAACTTATCACAATTCCACTTGGCACAGCATTGATTTAAAAAAAAAACCCTGAAATATGTCTTCGTTAATAGTTCTTATCACGCTTCCATTTAATGCTGCATTAGCATCAGCAGTAAAACCAGATACACTAATATGTTGGCCTTGTCACTGTCTCAAAATGTTTTAACGTCTTGAGGAAATGTCACGTCTTGTTTTGTCTACAACCCAAAGATATTCAGTTTACTGTCACAGATTTTCTTCTATGTTTGTTGTCGTTTACTGTGTGTCTATGTACTGTATTTGTTGGCAGAATTATTGGTGACAGTCTCACGGCTCACAGCAGACATAAAAATGAATGTTGGGAAAGTTAAATGAAAACCAGAAGAAGGATTTTTTTCCTCTTGGTCTATTAAAATTGGACTTATATAGGATTTTTCTATTCAACAGATATGAGAGATTATTCCCTCTGTGGCAGAAGAGCACTGATCTGTGTCTGCTCAGGCTGCAGGAATGTTGAAAGCTTCTCTTCTCTTCTCACCCTGTTAGAGACACAGATTTTCCACTAGTTTCACCTCCTCTCTCCTTGTCTTTCTGCAGAGAGCGTGAGGGATGCAGTGGGCAGGAAGGTGAAGTTGTCACTGAGGAGGAGAGTCAAACTGGAGATCAAAGGAGACAAGATGGAGAACAGAGTCCTGGTGAGTTCAATGCTGCTGCTGCTTTATTAATCAGTTCATTTGCCCCTTGAAATGTACAGTTTGAAACATCAAAACCTTCCTGCTTTTCTCACTCTCGTCTTCAGCACTCGAAAGGTTTTCATTTATTTAACCTGAAGTTCAGTTCTTTGATTTCGAGGTAATTTCCTGCAAATCAAAGGCAGAGAGCTGAACATCTTCTGTCTCATTCAGTCTGTTTGTGGAGTTGGTAGCAGAGCCTCGTTATCTTTAGTCCCACTGGTCACATTCAGAAGGTTTCAGACTTAATTGCTTCCCAGCATCTCCTCATGTGATTCTCTCTGCTGGGTTTTATAGCAAAACTTTTAGGGCTCCAGTGAAAAAGTGATCAGATAATGACTTATTACTGTCTGATTCAGGGAGTTTCACTGTGAGCTGCTTCTTCTGCCAATATTTGTTAACATTTTGGCTCAATTTGCTCCATTTAAATGATGCTGAATTAGCTGTTAGCACTTCTTGTTTGCAGCGTGTGCATGGATTACTCCTATACTGAACAAATGTGATGATTCACAGGAAAGTTCTGGAGTTTTCCTGGAATTGAAAATAACTGACTCACCGGATATAGATTTTGGATGGAAGCCTGACATGGCGTTCTCTTCACCTTATATGATCTGTGTGTTGCCATTTTCAAAATCCCTTTCGATTGGGGAAACAACCTCCAAGCAGCAACCTACCTGCTGAACTTGGTGATTTTTGGATCATGCAGTAAGTCAGACCTGCTTCATTCTTTCGGTGAATGATTGCGAAGATCTGCAAAGAATATTTAAAGTTCCCATATTGAGCCTCACGTGTTCTTACAGAGTGTCTTTTAGTTTTTCAGCTTGAAATACTACAAAGATGGTTAGTTTCACCATGACTGTATGAACCCTGGTTTTAGTTCTGTTCTAAACCAATGAGCTGCTGTGTCTGTGATTGTGGTTGAGAAAGTCAAATGAAGACTTTCTCCTTAGTCTATTAAAATGAAACTTACTGTATATAGTATTTTTCTAATATGGGAGATTATTCGTCCTGTGGCAGACGTACACTCATCTGTGTCTGTTAAAGGTGCAGAAATGTTGAAATTCTTTCTCAGTTCTGTCTCAGATTTTTGCGCTAGACGACTGTTGGTTATTTTAGGTGTGAGACGACAGCTGGGTTGAATTCTTCAGAACAGTTTTTATTTTACACCTCCAAGTTTATAACAACACTCAGTACAAATAGATTTTCACCATATGAGACTTTTAGGTTTACTTAGCACCTAAACATTCTGCTATCTTGACATCTGCAGAGAAAGTGTTAACAGCATTCGCTGTCTAAAAGATGCTCCTGCACATTTGCATGGGAAAAGTCTCCCTCTCTAAACATGTTCCACCCAAACTGCATCCTGGGCATCACTGATTAAAGAGATACAGAACGTATCAGACTGATCGTGTGTGCAGACAGACAACACTTAGCAGAGAGGTGTGGCTCTGAAACACTATCAGGTGGAAATAGCAGCTCAGACTATTAACTTTTGGCCGCAGAACAGCAAATCTACCGACTGCTTAAATATTAATATCTGGTGGATCATTAAAAATGCATATTGGCTCTTTCCGGGATGAGCTGAGAGGCTGGAGATGTGAACAGGTCAGTAAATGTTGATGTTTGAATCAGAAGCTTGAGCTGCTGTGAATGTTTAATAAGTTTGACTCTGGGTGGAAACAACAGACTTTTAGTTTAGTCCGACTCTCAGTGGAGCTTTTACTCAAACAGACAATTAGAAAGAAGAAGAGATATTAAAGCTGGGAGAAAAGGTCTTCACAGCAGTAATACTGTCACGTATTAGGACAAATATGAACTTTATTATCAGGACGTGAGATAATGTAGAAGTCATCTGAGGACAGAGCAGAGAAGTGATGAGCTTCTCTTTTACATCTCCTACTTGCTAAACGATCTGAGACCTGCTGAGGTGAGAAAATAGCACTTTCCAGTTTATGTGATATAATAATTACCTGGAGACGCATCAGTGCTGCTGGAATCTGAAGCTGCCGGGGTTATATCTAAAGGATTACAGGCCTAGAAGAGGTATAGAACATTTATTTGAGGATTTTTTTCATTGTATCATTTACTAGCATTCTAATTTAATCTAATAACGGGAAACTTCTGCTTTTTCTGCCAGGATCTGTAAAACTCTAAATAGCCTATATTCTTTCATCTGAATCTTTTCAAGTCAGTTAAAGGTGAATACACATAGTAGCCCCCGTAGATAAGCTGTTATAACTTCCTTCCTTCCTTCCTTTCTTTCTTTCTTTCTTTCTTTCTTTCTTTCTTTCTTTCTTTCTTTCTTTCTTTCTTTCTTTCTTTCTTTCTTTCTTTCTTTCTTTCTTTCTTTCTTTCTTTCTTTCTTTCAACAACCTTGACAACTGTTAAATGTGTTCTTCATATTACACTTGAACCAATCTGATTATTAGAATCTATTATTAACACTATTCAGTATGTGTTTTCTTAACGCACTTAGTAAGACGGATAGTGCAGCTCTTCATTTTCTTTAAACTGTCACACAGTTTTGTGGAAGAAGTGAATAATCTGGGAAAACCCAACAGTTTTTCTTCTGCAGACTAATCTAGTCCATTGTGGTGTTTGGTTTGAGGCTGGCTGACTGTGGCTCTGACAACAATGTGACACTGTGGATCTGGACACAGAGACTATAGTAGGGACACAAACACACTAAACAATGTGAAGAAGTGGGAGTCAGTACTGGGAATTCCACTGGAGTGGTTCTGGTATTCCATCCAGACGCAGAGCAGGAGTTTAGCTTTTTTCGTCAGTGCTCTGCTCGACTGAGCTGAACAAATAAACGTCTGTTTGTTGTTCTGCAGAAAGCAGAGTTTGAGAGGCCGATTATGGAGGAAGTGGCTCCGAGAGAAAACAAACATGTCTGTAACCTGTCAGTGTTTCTGGATCTGATGAAAGAACAACGTATTTACAGACTGTTCAGATCATAGCTGATGGTTTTATCAAATTATTTAAAGGTTTCTGAGAAGTCAGCTAACAGGATGCAGCTAAATGTTAAAGGGAAACTCTAGTATATGTAGCACTGGAGTGGTACCCCAGTCACTGAGGGTTTAACCAATGAACCTATGCTGCTGCATTATGGGAAGTGTAGGATTTAATATTTTTGGTCCTCAATCTATAGGCAATAAAAGTCAGATTGTAAACATTGTGTCTCCCATTTACTGGCTAATTAAGATAATACATGGAGGGCATGTGAGGTGGATTCTCTACTTAAGTGCTGTGGAAACAGAGATGTTCTTAAAGCTTTGGAAAATAAGGATTCCTAATTAAATATTGCTAGTATACACTATTCCACCATAACATTAAAACCACCTGCCTATTATTGTGTAGATGACCTTGTTCTGCAAAAAGGTTAGGAGGCTCGGACTCCACATGACCTCTGAACCTCCTGTTCTATCAGGCAGGACGTTAGCAGCAGATGCTTTAAATCCTGGAGGTCGGTGGGGCCATGGATTGGATTTCTGTTTTGTTTTTTTAACGCATTCCAAAGATGCTCGAAGATCTGGAAAATTTGGACACCAAGCTTTGTCTATTTACACCAATCAGCCACAACATTAAAACATCCATTCATGTGGAAATCACTTTAAGGACAGTGCACCCCTACAACCCACAAAAACTGCTCAGGATTGACTCGAGTAACACGACCAAGAGCCCCAGGTGTTGACTGAGCTTCTAAACTCCCAGATCCTGCTCTGATAACAAGCCTGATCCATGGAGGCCTCACCTCAGCACTTCTGTGGCATATATATATATTATAATATCTGACAACAGAACTAAGTTGCATGAATTGGAAATCTCACATTAGCAGAAAGACAAAACTACTTTTAAAATGAAAGTGGAATTGAGAATGAATACACATCACAACTCCGAGACTAACAGGAGATAAAAAAGTGACTGGTTTGATTGATTGACTAGTTCTACTTCCTGCTTCATAAAGTTTTACTGTATTTACACATGTTCCAACCAATCACTTCTCTTCTCAACTTTATGGATGTTCCATCAAAACAAAAAAGTTGTATTTGACCTACAAGAAGCTTTTGGGGAATCTGCTCTCTCAGTTAAAACAGTGAAAAAGTGGAATTCATCCCCCCAAACATTAGAGACTCAGGGAGTGTTTTGGCTGAAGTCAGCACAAAACTGTCACCATCAATGAATAATCAATTTATTGTTTTTACTGATTTTATTTCTTATCCCAGACTGATGGACTTTTAGGTTCTGTACTGTTTTATGTATTTATTACTCTGTGGTTGTTCTCTTTTTCTGTTCTTGCTCAGGAACAACTGATGCTAATTAGCTGCTAGCTAACTCTTACTGTTAATTGTGCGCTGTCTCTGAAAAAATATACAAATAAACTAAGCTAAACTACAAGACCTAAATTAGAAACTACAGCAGCTGAACATGTAGATGGTCTGCTGTTGCTCTGTTGTATGTAAGATATTTTAAATCACTACGTGACAAACATTTGCCAGTATTCTCTTTCTAAGCATGAATCATCAAATATTTATCTCCCACTGACACTTATAGTCCAGTTGGATGTTTTTCTTTGACACTGAGCTTCAGTAAAGAGCCTGATGTACTACAGAGAATACACAGCATCTATCTACAGTGTAAAGTACACAGATGATGATGGGAGGACGGAGGTTATTTTCAATTTGCTCATCTGTCAAACAGGGTTTCCTCTTTAGCTCAGGCTGAAGCTCTACGGTGCCCGAGGCGTCTCTTAAGCACACTAAAGCTTGATGGATACAGTCATCTGCCTGCTTTGAAGACGGGAGGATGAAGGAGGTGGGGATAATAACATCAGTCCATCAAACACACCCTGGGGAAGGAGAGAGGGGAGAACCATAAAGTATAACATACGCTTAAACTCTCACAGTGTGGAAATCACGTAAAGGATGAAGAACACAGTATAGAATCAGCTCGTCTTTCCTCCCTTTTCTTTAACATAGAGGTCTGTAATTAGCAGCAGTGGGAAAATGGAAGTGACCCAGTTCTCTGCTCCCAGATGATCACCTGTAATGTTCCCTCCTGGGAACCAAAGTCCTCCAGCATCTCTTTAGACCGGAGCTGAGACCTTCTTCCTCAAGGCCACCGAGCAGCGATCTTCCATGTTCACATTCCCTTTGATAATAGACTCTAAGTATTAAGGTGGTGGGGCTACTTTCTATTCAGGAAGCTTCTAAAAATAGTTTGTAATATGCAGTTACTATTCGCTTTAGGTAATCACAGGGTGAGCTGCTGGAAAAGAAACATTAATGAGTAGATTTTATATTGATCGTTGATGAAGATACTCCAGGTTTAATATTATTTTTCATGTTTACAATGAAATAAAAGATATAACTAATAAAGCCCCAAGTTATCTGTAGCTAGAGTAGATAGAGCCTGACACATGATGGGTTTTTGGGGCCAATCCCAGTTTTGGTGACTGATTATTGGCCTAGTCAATTACCGGATCCAATAATCAGCATTTTTTAAAATTTAAATGATTTTTTTTTTAACTGATTCCTGATCAAATAAATTTGAAAATTATGATACAGTCACCTCTCTCTATAGTCTCAATCAATGTCCCGCCCACAGCACCATCTGATTGGTTACCCGTAAAGAATAGCAACCAATCAACACTTAAGGATACATGTTTAAAAGTTCTATTTTTATTAAACATATATAAAATATCATATTTCAGCAAAGTGTTGTGTGATGATTTGGACTTAAAACACGTGCGCTTGCCAGATTTCATTAAGTGGCACTGAAGACTTTGTCATGGTGCCCCTTTACTAGCTAAACATTGCTCAATGCTGGCAACACTGAAGTGCCCAACTCCTCTGATCGCTACAGTAAGAGGTTCCACCTGGTGGCGTAACCAGGTACTACAGCTAATCTAAAATACTTGGAGTGTGTATTATCCAGGAAAGTGGTGTTAGATTGGGACTCAGTCTCAGCACATACTAAAAATTATATGACCCGTATTGGATCTTGACATCTCTACTGTCAATACAATATTCTTTATACATATTGTATGGTTTAATGACCAGTCGGGAGGAACATCGGTTCACAAGCTTTAATAGAGAAGCACGAGTACAGACTGAGTACAGATGCTCATGCTCATCTCAGAACCAACAATACTTCGGTCCCATATCACTACACATTGCACTGTATTGTCTAGTCACTATTATACTCATTACATTACACATATGTCTTTAAATACTGACAAACTATAAAAACTAGTTGGCAATATTGTGAAGACACTACTTGACTCCTCACCACCATCTGCTCGGCTACATGTACTGCAGGAGAGCTTTGTATTGTAAACAATGGAGTCTGTTCATTACTAAATCACCACAAACATCTTTGTCTGTATTATGTTATGTTAAAATATAGATATATATTGGACAACATATATGCTGGTACCAGTATAAAAGGCTATAAAAGGCTAATGTTGGGCGATAAAATTAGCTGAGCGATATATCAGTTTGGCTCCACTCAAAAGTCTCAACAAACAAAGGCAGATCATTGAAAAACAAGCCATGTATGAGCATATACAATATGTATGGGGTGAATACAGCTAATTGTCATGCAGCACCACATGACCCACCTTTGTGTTTGTCATGTTTAGGTGCACCAGAGCAATAATTTAGCATCTCTGTTCTGTTTCTTGAACTTCATGACTCATGATGCAGATACATTCTTTGTTGGTTTATATTTTAGGATCTGTGGTCAAAGCAGAGTCTGACAGAAACCACAGGGACCTCACAGGGATCTGTCCTGCCTGAAGAGATCAACTTTTAATTTTCCTGTCATTCCTAAAGTTAGGAATCATTCTGAACCTTTATTGGTTGAGCAGACATGAACATAGAAGTCCTGTTCTTTGTCCTTTAGTTGGAGGTTCAGCCTGAGTTCAAACAGTTCTAATGTTGGGAAGCACGTTATCATTGTGTATATTAAAGAGTTAACTCTGCTTTGAGCTCCTCTGTGTTTTCTGTCATTATGCTGTTCTGATTATTAACATAATTAGGGCGACATTCAGAGCTAACCAGGCAGAAAAACCATGTCAAACAGGTCACAGTGTCCCTGCTGAGTATAAACTGCAGTTACTATATAATCTGCTATAGTGTTGTCTTCAGTGGTTTCTGTTTGGTTAAACGGACGAGTCTCTTCCAATTACATTTATTAGTATTATTTTATTTTTAAGTGGTAATTTAGCCTGTAGAGCTGAGGAGGGTCAAGCTGAGTTAGAACTTTTCAGGTTTGCTCAGTCAGAACTGACCAAAAACACGAGACAACACACGGTCTGAACCAAAAAAAGGAAGGAAAAACAGCTGAAAGCAAAAAGCAAATCTTCACATTTAAGACGCTGCAACCATAAGCAGCTCTGAAAACCAAAAGATCCAGTATTTAAAATTTTCATGTTGGGTTTTTGGATGGGATTCTGGGATCACACTTTAATGTGTGGCCCTCTTACCTTTTCAAATGCAAACACAGATGGTTTAGTTTCTGTCCAGCTGTGAGACATAAGAAGACATGACTCCCAAACACAGATCAGAATGTAGATATATTTAAACATTGTGTTCGCAGTTGGACATAATCTGATCAGCTACACGTCTTTTCTTCTCAACATTACATACACAGTGCTGTGTTATCTCCTGATCCATTTAAACTGTTGACAGAACAAAAAGACTAATTCAACCATAACAGTCTTTCAGAACAGACTGAGAACCAGAATGTGGTTTAGTTTAGTCAGGGAGGTTAATTTTTTCCAACCTCTTTGTGAATGATTAAGTTTCCGTAAAGTGCTGGAGCAAATTCAGCTGAATGAGTCGGGTTAATTAGGAGTCATTCTGCACAGAGTTAGTTCTCAGAGTGTGTGGGTTGGTGTAGTGGGTCTGACTTGTGTTGTGCTGTGTAGTGGACAAAGACCCACGTACTCTGTCTGCTATGGAGTGCAAACTAATTGTAGAAGATACATAAAATGCTTGATTTTAGCATGGTCTCAACTTTACTCTAATGTCACTGCTGTAGCTGCATGACAGCCCTGCTGCACATTTACCTCCACAAACTTCTCCTATAATTAGCAGATTTTGCTCAAAAATAAATACAACGGAAGGTGCTGTCAGTCTCTACAACCAGCTCTGCTCAGTAGACCGCAAACTGAAAAACTGTCACTACTACTTCTTTTTGGTGCAATATCAACACATTCATTCATGAATTATGAATATTTTGTACATTTAAAAACTCTGTGCACTATAACTTTTTCTACAAATACTAGAATTTGTGCAATATAGTTATTTTTCTACTTACAGAAAAATCTTTGCAATATTAATACTTCTCTATCAGTATTTCTACTAATGGAAGAATCTGTGCAATACCATTAATATGTGCAATATTGTTATTTCCACATCCAGAGGAATTTTGACAATCTGAACCAGTACTTATGTTTTTTTTTTCTACTGATATTTCTTAAATCCCCTTTGCTGCTGTAACAAACTTTCCCACTGTAGGATTAATAAAGACCTATTGTAGATCCGAAACATAAAAATATCAATGGATTAACATATATTTGGAACAAATTATAATCTTTTCCAAAAACATGGCAAAAACAGCAAAATGAGGAAGTGAAGCAAGCTTTTAAGTGCAACATAGAGCAGCATGTGATATATCTGCATTCACATTAGGGTTGAATAATTTGGGGATTATGTGTAATTGCGATTTCTGACAAATATCGCAATTTCATTTGCAAAATAATATTTTAAAGTCAAGCCACAGTTCAATATTCACAGTGTAATAAATTTAAAGACCCCTCTAGTGAAAATAATGTTGTTTGTGGTGGACAGGTAGAGAAGAGTAGTTATACAGTGTTTGAGTAGAGTCAGAGGTGAGCTGGTGTGCTAAATCTGCACATTCTAGAGGACATCTAAGCAATTTTACGGTGGAAAGGAATTATTTTTATGGAAAAAAAAAATCCAAACGTGACTTTAATACTCAGATTTGAGGTGTTAAATAAATGACCAGAGAGGGACTTGAAAATGTTCATCACACAAGGAGGAGGCATGAATTTGTAAAACTACTGACATGACAGTTTAAACTGGGTTAGACATGACGCACTGCATAAATCCTAAATTGCAGCCTTAGCGATTTGCTAATTGCATCGTTTCAAATTTTGATTAGAAATTGATTAATCGTTAAGCTGTAATTTACATAAAGCATACACCCAGACTTCCTCTCTTTTCAATTTAGAAGTATATATGGCGAAAGTGCTCATTTTTCCCTACATAATAATAATAATAATGCATTGGTTTTATATAGCGCTTTTCTGGACACTCAAAGACGCTTTACATTGCATTATTCATTCACTCCATACTCAATGGTGGTAAGCTACGTATGTAGCCACAGCTGCCCTGGGGTAGACTGACGGAAGCGAGGCTGCCAATCTGCTCCATCGGCCCCTCCGACCACCACCAACCACTCACTCTCACACTGCATTCACCCAGGCTTCCTGGTGTTCCCTCACAGTCTCCCATCCTGGTACTGACCAGGCCCTAACTCACTTAGCTTCCGATATCTGACGTGTTCTGGCATCCACAAGGCGGTATGGCCACAATATATTGTATATAATATTAGTAAAGAAGAATAAAATTCCAAAAGAGAGGCATTAGAAGTGCAGGAAAACTTGCATAGGAGGTCATAAAGGTCAAAGAATAATATTAAGTAGTGACTTTGGGGGTTGAATAACTTTGCTTTGGAGAAAACACTATACTTTCTTTAGTATGATTAGTTGTCTAAAATGTTCTCAGAATAATCTTTTACCTCATTAAGCTTTCTAAGCGTTTTACCATTTGGTATGTGGTTATGCTTTCTCAAAAATTTTGCCTGTCAACAAGTCATTTTGGAGGTTGAGGGAGTTCAAGTTCAAGTTCAAGTTCAATTTATTTCAGACATGTGTAGGTAAAACAAAGAAGTCAAATGAAAAACAAACCAAACAGCAAATCAACAAAAATAATCAAAACAATAATATTATTGTGTACCCAACATGCCTGAAAAGGAGTAGGCTGAAGCAAAGGCTTATTTAAGCCTACCCCTTCTCCACTATACTTAATTACAC
>OMNN01102281.1:15609-29207 GCA_900302755.1 Chromis chromis
CGCACACACACACACACACACACACACACACACACACACACACACACACACACACACACACACACACACACACACACACACACACACACACACACACACACACACACACACTAAATAGTAGGGGTGGGACAAAATATGGATACAGCGATATATCGTCGTCCCTCTTCGTGCGATATGAGTATCGATACGCTGGTGCCAAATATGGATCCTTTAATTAATATCATAAGGCGCTCTAATAAGGTGCTCTAAACCCTGCCAGATCCCCCTGCCAGCTGCCATTTCCCCAGCGTCACTACTTAGTGGCGTTTATCACAGGAATGAGGGAGACTTGAAATTAATTGGCCCAAGAAGAGTTTGTACAGGTATAATGGAGGACAGCAACACTACCGTAAGAGACGCCCCATCCACGTTTAAGTCCAAAGTGTGGACCCATTTGGGCTTTGGCAACATGGAGGGAACAAGCAAGCTGGACAAAGACTATGCCATATGCAAGAACTGCCTCGCTAAAGTAAAGTACACAGGCAACACCACCAACACTGTATTTTTCAGTTCTAGATATTGTAGCGATGCAGAGCCGGTTGCTAGTACGGGACTGTTGTGCTGCAATGCATTATGGGAGTTTGGGGTTTTATTAATGTTTTTGCTACAGTGAGTGAGAAGGGTAGCGGGGTTGATGGCTCCCTGCCACTGTTGATGTATTGGCAAGCTACTGTGGGTGGAAATAAAAGCAACCGCAAGAGGGCATAGAAGACAAACGCTCTGGCTCAATCGTTTTCCTTCCACGCTGCTCATTATATGATGTACAATTATGAGATTGTCATGCAATATATTGATTATCGATGTATTGTGATAGTATCAATATTCTGAGCCATGTATTGATATTGTATCGTATCATGAGGTCCCCTGTGATTCCCACCCCTAGTCAGTTTACAAATTACTATACAGCATTTATCTGAGACTAATTTGCCTTCGTCACATTAGCCTACAATCACATAGCATCTATACCATAACTTAAATAGTTCATGCTTAAACTTGTATTTTTCTTAAGCTGAATAAAACCACGTGTAGTTTTATGTCTGTTTTTTGTTTAGTATGGTTGAAAAACATCAAATGAAGCTGATCTTTGTGTCTAACTGGCAGTGGGTCACTTTCATTGTAAAGGTACCTTTTCACTGTTTGGTTCTTTCCAGGGGGAAGTTTGCAGTGGTGAAGCGCTGCGTGGAGAAGGCCACGGGGAAAGTGTTTGCGGCCAAGTTTCTAAGAAAGAGGAGGAGAGGTCGTGACTGCCGGGCAGAAGTCATTCATGAGATGGCCGTCCTGGAGGTGGCTCGTAACAACGCCCGGGTGGTCAACCTGCACGCTGCTTACGAAACAGATCACGACATCGTCTTAGTGCTGGAATAGTGAGTTCACACCATCTTGTAACATGTTCTTTCACCTTGTTGTATTATGCCTTTTCATTTAATATGTGATGAATCATATTTAATACCTGTCTGAACCCGTCTGACACCGCTAACACTGACTACAGTTCTCTGATACAATCATGCCAAACCAGCAATATGATCCTGTAAGTACTTGTATAAGGGCAAAGTCCAGTTGGTCCGGTCTTAAGGAGCTGCCACATTAACTACTTTTTTATATAACTCCAAACAGCTCATTCTTCATAACAGGTTTTACAGGATTTGCTTGAAGACTGAAAGGCCAGCTCCATTACTGTACGGCCTGAGCTGAAACTCTAGATTTACATGGAAATCCTTTTTGTCCCGACCTCTTGAACTTTCAAGTTATCCTTTCAAAGGAACCGTATCTTTGTCTGACCTATCCTTCATCTTGTCTTTTTGTACAATCAAAACAGAAACTACACAGGACCAAGATTATAAATAAGAATACTTGTGGTTGTGTGGATTTTCTAACCACACCTTTAGTACTCAGTGGAGACATTTTAATCCCTCCCAGAGAGCAATGACGACGTGAGCAACTCATTTTGTTGATCTAAGAAAGCCTGGACACCTCAAAAACAGCTTTGACATCTACCAAATTACAAGTCTGAATAACTTGAAATGTAGTAAAAACAGATCAACTTAGTACTCCGGGCACAAATTTAGGACTCTGTGTTTTTGGCTGGCACCTGTACCTACAGTGCTTTACAGTGACTAAGCAGGAAGGAGGTTTCTTTTCTTGCACAATGAAGCTTTGCCAGAACGTGCAAGATCTAACTGGTGACCCTCTGGCTAAGGGTTGGCCACTGAAACCACCATGCCACACTGCAGGCCATAAATAAACTAGAATTCAGTTTATCTTGTGGAAAGTCCACCGCATGCAGACTCCATCAAATGTCAGAAAATTGCCTGGTATTTGACGAGTGGTGGACGTTTTAGCAGATGGCCAGTTCATGAACTGCCTCTTTTCTCTCTTTACCCAGTGCCGCGGGCGGAGAGATATTTGACCACTGTGTGTCTGAAGAGCTGCTGCCAGAGGTCCAGATCACCCGTCTGATCTGGCAAACCCTGGAGGGAGTCCACTACCTCCACCAGAGCAACCTGGTTCACTTAGACCTGAAGGTATTTACACACACACACACATGAGCTGAATCACATGTATGAATGTAGCTGGGGCTGTGGGAATCTATTTTTAAATGTTCACTCACTTCACCCTTAAGTGCATGGTTTTCTCTTTTTTAAGAACACTCAAAACCTCAATTTCCCATTTCCATGACACAGTTAAACCCAGAACCAGGATTATAGGTGGTAATAGAGCCCCTAGCCCCGGGCACAGTGGGAGGCTTAATAGCACAAAATGAAAAAGAAAGGATTTAAACACCAGTCTTGCAGCAGCACTGGGTGTGAAAGGTTGTGTTTGTGGCCACAGCTGCAGGTGAATCCCCGTGTTTAAGACATTATGGTATTAATGTAAATATCACTTGGGCTGGGAATCTTCCATGAGCATAGGTGCTAATCAAACAAACATGATGCAATAACACAATAGCAGTGTTTATACAGCATCGTAGAGCCGATATACATTCAGTACTTCAATGGCTGTGTTAGAAGTGGGAACCACCTCTCCCTCAGCAGGCAAAGCCATTTATTTGTAATTGTTCCAAGAGAGCTTCAGAAACACTTCTGAATGTTGTACTTCTGCTTTCACACAACGTTCTCATGTCGTTTCGTTTCTCCCTCAGCCACAGAACATTCTCCTGACCAGCCTGTCCCCTCCAGGAGACATAAAGATTGTAGACTTTGGCCTGGCACGCAGACTGGGTGCGGTTGGAGAGCTCCGAGAGATTCTTGGCACACCTGAATATGTGGGTAAGGTGATGTTCATAAAACTCGTTTTCATCAGACAGGAGCTGACGTCGCAGTCAGTGGTTCCTTTTACAGATCAACAGTGGCTTATGAGAAGCCCTTGTTGAACATTTGGCTGTCATCTTTAATATACTTTTCCTGCTTATTGATAGAAGAACTGCTGCAGAGACTACTAGTAATTAATTACAATGTGGCCGTCAGCCATAGAGATAATTGGGTTTTATGAGTTCTAGAAAATGATCTCATTCAGAGCTCGAGGAACCTTGGCCTGTCTATTAGTCTACCCTTATCACGCACATTTTCTTATTGCAGCTGCTTTATGTTTGTTTTTTTGTGCAGACTTAAATTCAACAGCAGAGTAAATAAGAAAGACACCTAAAACACACGACTTGAACAGGAGAGTGATAAAAGAAGACATCATAAGTCATGGAATGATACAGGAAATTACACCAAGACATTCCTACAATATTGAATAACAACTGACTTTTATTCCTTTTTCTTTCATGTTCAGCTCCAGAGATCCTCAATTATGAACCAATCACAACAGCAACTGACCTTTGGTGAGTCCACTCTTCAGACTTGTGACTGACTTCACCTGTTCCACCTTGAAGGTCCCCGTGCTGGGACCAGACAGTGTCTGCTATTAAAACTCAGCCAGCTGCTGTATTTAGAAGGTTACAGCCTGAGTCACATTCACTGCTACGATTAAATTGGATGGAGCATTGCTCTGCTTCATTTGTGTTCTATGAAGTGTGCAGTTAAGAGTTTTTAGACCAGGTTCAGTAACATCAGTATCTCCTGGCTCATTGTTATAAGGATGTTGTTCACTCTCTAGTTTAGTTTGGGTGAAGCAGTAGTGAAAGTGCAAGTCTGTGCTGGAGTTTCCAGACCCTGCTGTGCTCTGGTTATGACTACAAGGAAAATTATTCTGGGTGTTTTTTTGTTTGTTTTGAAGAATTTTGGCAGAATCTGGTGTAAACAGGTGATTTGGGGGTATTCTAAAAATGAGACATGTACAATAAGGTGACTATGACTATTGAAAAGTTGAAAATTTGACTGCACTATTTTTGTAGTTTCTGGATCTGACAGATGTTTATTTATTTCTAGGATAACGGGCCCAAAGCTGCTGGCAGGTTTTGCAGCTCAGAGGGCTAAGGCATTATAATACTAATCTAAATATTATTACTGAGGCTGGGGATTTTACATGAGCAGGTCCTTCAACATAGATGCTAATGAAACAAACAAGTACTGCATGTTCTCAGCCTCTCTTGTAGAGAATGATGTAATAACATAATAGCAGTGTTTATACAGCGTCACGGGGTAAATATGTAAATACTAAAGAAAAATGATAAGAACTGATAATAAAAACAGCAAAGCAGTTTTGTAACCAGTTTTGTTAATTGGGGTATCACTTCTCCAAGCATAATAGTCATTTTTGTTTATAAAATGTCAGAAAAACAGGAAAATGCATGGATTTCAGTGAACTGGGATAACACAGACTACTGGGTGCAGACCAATAGGCTTACTGTAGGGAGTAGTCACCACCCAAAGGCCCATTCTGAGCCAGGAGAAACACCTGCTATGTAAGTGCAATATGTAAGAGTGTCTCTGATCTATAGAGCCCAGCATTGTTCATTTAGGCCTTACAGCTATGGAGCTGTTGCTGCCATAATTTGGGGATGTATTTAAGGTGGAAATGATAAATAAATAGCCCGCAGTAATCATTTGTGGTGACAGTTGATCATCCTGGACAGAGTTTCTAGGACACAGGGGTGTTGCTACATGCAGATCATTTACAGGTTTCACAAACTGTAAATGAAAATGAAGGTGTTCAGTTGCTTTTCAAAACCACAGAGCAGCCCCCCCAAAACATTTGACAGTTAAGTTAATCATAATTACAACTTCTAATTATTAATGCTCACCTTTGTTCTCCTTAATCTCCGTTGCCTTCAGTTATTTAACCCTGAGCCGCTCCAGTGCACGTGTTGACTGCATGTGTGTGTGTTCCTCAGGAGTGTGGGTGTTATAGCCTACATGCTGGTGACGGGCGAGTCTCCGTTTGCTGGGGACGACAAGCAGGAGACGTATCTGAACGTGTCCCAGGTCAACTTGGACTACAGCAGGGAGGCCTTCTCCAGGGTGTCAGAGCTGGCTGTGGACTTCATCCGCAAGCTGCTGGTCAAAGCACCCGAGTGAGTAACTTGGCTCTAATTCCCATGGAGGGAGCAGAAACTCAATAAAATGGTTTATTTAGACTGAAATGAAAATGGAATGTTAGCACACAGATGTCAACAAAAGGATTGGATGTTTTTCCACGACACAACCCAGTTGATACGTCATGTTTTATTTTAGTGTGATTCCACTGGAGTGTGGAGGATTCCCACAGATCAGCCAGCAAGCAGAGCACATTCCTGAGCCGATAAATCTCTTTATTTACATAGGAAACAGGTTTTTACCCGAAAGAATAGGCTGGAAATGTTGTTAGTTACCAGCTAGTTAATCACCTCTGTTCATCAGTTTGACTTTTTTCAACTTTTTGAACTGGCCAGCGATCTTACTTGACATTACTGTGTTATAAATAGTCTGGGGCTGTGTGAGCTGCAGTGTTGGACTCTTAAGTGTGCTATGCCCACAGGGACCGGCCCAGCGCTGCAGAGTGTATGACCCACCCCTGGCTGTGGCAGCAGCAGTTCTGTCTGAGCCCCGAACCGGCTACCACCCGCATCATCCGAGACAGGAGCTGTGGCACCAAGTGGGCCGCCCCACCCGAAGACAAGGAGAACTTCCCGGAGTCACCTCACTCTCATGCAAAAAGGTTTCGCTTCGACGAGGAGACGCCTGCTGCTGGAGACGGTGACTTGTGAAAAAAAACAAAACAAGAAATTGAAGTAATAAGGCAGGGGTCTTCCTCTGAGCTTTTAAATTCTTTTAAGCCTCCAGAAAACCAGCAGTCTGCTGCCCACCACTTAGAGTACTTAGGCTGGGTTTGTATTCCACTAATTGATCAATTGCAAAATCGACCACTCAAACCAAAGATAACCAGCTAAATTTTGAAATCTGTTGCTGTTAAAAGGTGTGAAAATGTGTACAGTATGTCTCAATTAATGCCGTGTGTTTAACCTGAAGTATTTAATTCCTTTCATTGTTTTTTTCAAAGGGCTGCATGAACCCCTGTGTTAGCTGTCCCTATGCAGATGAAGGCTAGGATTTCTAGGGAACTCTATGCAATACTTCTTGTGCATTTAAAATCGTTGCCTTAAGGTGGGAAGTTAAGTGTTGTTAGTCATCAACCCCCAGTCACTGTTCAGTTGCACTTGTGATCTATAGATAAGCAGCTCTGCAATGAGGAAGTGGCATCACGTCTTCATTTGCATGTTGAAGAGAACTGGGCACAGCAGCATTATGGGAAACCTGATGTAGGTAGTAAAACATGCTGCTGTCCCTGTTATGGTTGCGTTTCACATCAAAGACAGATGACACACAGCACATTACATTCCTGTATGTTTGTCTTTTTCCCGTGATGTCAAACTTCTCCACGTGTACAGACTGAGGGTTTAAATTTAGCTCAGGGTTTTAGATCAGACTCCTTTTTATAAGCTAACCATAGAGTAGCCCCCTTTAAAAGACCTGATGTATTTAGGTTATTATGAAATCTTCTAGAATAAACTGCTGAAGGTGAGCAGTGGTGTTCATGGCATTATTGTTTGTGCTGCCACAGTACAACAGAAACTGTAACAGCTCCAAAAGAAGCAGTGACTCAAACAGTTCTAATGCCACACCCGCATTTACGCAAACAATTTCCTCACTGAGCTGCAAGTTCCCCTTTTGTTAAACACGACTTTAGCACTTACTTCACAAGCACACGTATTGAACTGATAAGCAAAAAGGAGCTATTTCTGAAAGTGTGTCCTTCAGAGGTTCACTGGGTCTTTCACCAAAGCCATTCAGTCTGCTAGTCCCTCTTGGGTCAGGGTCCCTGAAGTGATCTATTCCTGTTGTCGTTCATCTCAGGGCATGCTGCTCACTCTCTGCTCACTTTGTTTTGTATTCTTAATGTTATTCTTATAGGCCTATTATTATTTATGTGCTGGACTTATACTTTATATTTTTATGTAAATGCGCTCACGTGTCTTATAAGGAAGTGTTGAGATGATGATGGGGAGTCTGGAGATTTAGGATGATTAGGGGGTTATTTAAAAACAACAAGATGCTGTTGTTGCTTTGCAGTGTACGGAATAATAAATGGAAATATTGAAAGATGAAAGAGAAGGACTAGTTTTAAGGTGGTATTGGGAAGTGAGTAAACATGGAACTGGAGAGATGAGTCAGAGGAAGGAAGGTGATTAACTACTTGGATGGAACTGGAAATGTGTCGGTCTGGGAAGAAGAATTTGAAGTTAGACATTAGGGGAATAGTTTCCTGACTGTTTCTTTAAGTTGTGATGTTGAGCGCGGGTGACGAGAAAGTGAGAATGATGATTTCACTGTTAAGTTTTCGAGAGAAAAAAAGAAAAAAAGGAGGGTGTTTATCCCAAGAAGCATGACAGAACCGCTGCATAATGTGAAATACGAGGTGCTATGGACTCGCAGGATTTGCCATCTTTTGTTCAAGTCAAACTTGAATGAAACAAACACCTCACCTCACCAAAATCAACTCTGATTGCGCTTAACCTCCGGCTAAAACATTCCTTTTTTTTTTTTTTATTGTGCCAAACCGAATAGGACCACATTGCATTTGTGTGTTGTTGTTGTTGTCACCAGCTGGCACAATGGCCTTTGTGATGTGAGATGGGCGTCTCCAGCCACGGCCATGCTCTCATCTGTATGCTGTCATCCTTGAAAACTGGAACACCACACTGTAAAAGAACTTCATCTTGATTTAGATTAGAACTTGCTGATTAAGTTTGTCGGTTTGATACAGTCGGGTGATTGTAGGAACCCAGAATCCATTT
This sequence comes from Chromis chromis, assembly GCA_900302755.1. NCBI lineage: Eukaryota > Metazoa > Chordata > Actinopteri > Pomacentridae > Chromis > Chromis chromis. The sequence continues at coordinate 23,864 of OMNN01102281.1, forward strand.
TTGCTACTGTGTTAAGAAATAAGCTTGAATCTTACTTAATCTCAAGACTTCTTGGAGGTCTGTCTACTCTGCCTTCTGTAATACCTCTACAAACAGATGACGGTGTCTTTGAGGTCATCTTGATCCAGCTCAAAGCAAGTGTCTCTCTCCTCTTGTACCAGAGTCTGTAAAAAATAGATTTGAAGATGTAAGTAGTTAAATCTCAAGAGTAGATGAACTTGTTTTGCATTGCAGTGATGTCAGGGATCTCACTTTGCCGGATGACGGAATGCTCGAATGGATGCAACGGCTCATGTTTGCTGCCATTGTTTATCTGTCACTTGAACATGACTTATGCTGTAGCGTGGAGCTGGTTGTTTTGTACAGCTATTGTACTGTGTTATTTTCAGCAGCTAGTCACTCGGTGGCCTCCGTGTGTGTGTGTGTGTGTGTGTCTTGTGTGTGTGAGCGCTCATTGTCTGAGCGAGAGGTGCTCAGCTGAGCAGCCGGGCCTTCGTCCTGGAGAAGTGGAGCGCCACTGATGTCACCCAACATTCCTGTTTGTTCTCTTTGAGCACAGTCAGACTGAAGGATACTGTATGTTAGTAAAAACCAGCCACAAGCACAAAGCAAATAAATGTTGAAGAGATGTATGTTTATTTTGCATTTTATATTGTTTTTTTTTAATGTATGAGCATTCTGATTGCATTTGAAATGACTAAAAAAAAAAAGAAAGACATAATCCATTTGTATTCTGATCAGCTGCAGGCTAATACGTAGGCATCACAAAGCAAACTGAAAAAAGCTCATTAAAGATTGTAGAAAATATGTGATGGACTATTTCTCATGTCTTCTTTGTCGACAGTCTCGTTCCCTGTATTTGAATTTTTCCACACTGCTGCCACCTGCTGATTCTACAGAGCTCAGGCTCTCAGTAACCGTGTTACATCCTCCATCACTGGTTAACTGGAAATAGGACAAAGTAGCAGGGTGTCAGTGTGTACCAGTTAGCAGACAATTAACTGTAAAACGTGCACGTTATGCTTGGTGTGCACTAGCTCCACTTTTGAACAAAAGTTAATATTTGTCCTGCATGTAGACTCTCTGCTTTGAAACAGCACAAGCAGACAGCCAGTAGTAAACATAATGGAATGCTATTGAAGTTACATTCAGCAGAACGACTTGCAGCCATTAGCATAGTGCAAAGATGCTATTTAAGCTTACACAGAGGTCATACAGATTATTAATGCGCATGCTGCCACCTGACAGGCCATCAGCAAGTTGATCTGAACAAGACACTGGATTTACTGACACAAAACTAGCATGGATATTTACCTACTGCAGTTATAAGAACACATAACATGTCTGCCACCATGAGAAAAGGAACATATACCTTTGTGTTGATCCGACTTTTTCGAAAGAAGTAGTTGTAATATGATTAAAGGGATGCAAAATGATATTGGCACCATCATCATCAGTATGGGCTGATAAAGGTTTTACAATGAAATATCGGCATCACCCCAAAATGGACATTTACAGGCAGATGACACCCGTCAGGATTAGAGTTTACAGTTGTTTTTAAGTGTTTCATAAAAAATGACTGGTGTGTTTTCATGTCCGTTGAAGCAGTTTTCTTATTTTGCCCAGTGAATTTGTAGTTTTCAGACACATTGTATTTTATGCCACAGCAGGAACATAATAATATGTTAATGCCACTACTGGAGGAAACTAAAATCTGTGCATGTATTATCAATCAGACAATAACGAGTTGAAAAATATCAGATACCTGCAAAAATCCAATATGGTGCATCCCTACTGGTGTATTCAGACCAACAATAAAAGTATGTTGTGAGAAAAAGATCCAAAGACGGCAAACTCACATCAGTTAGTTGATTTTTTTAAATTTACGTTTTAAATTTACGTCATGAAAGTAGCTGTTACAGCAAAAAATAAATGTTATAGTAAAACTAATTTTAAAAGTTTATTCTTAAACTTGACAACAGCAGCTGATATGGGTCACATGACCTTTACAAACAAATCAACTCAGCTTGTATGATGTTTAAAAAAAAAAGTTCAAGCATATCTACTTAATGGACCTTGAGGCCACAAGGTGTTCACTGTCATAATGAACAAATGTGCACATTCATGTTTTTCTCATGGCGGCAGCAATAAAAAACTAAATGCTACCGAAATACAACTTCCATGTTTTGGTTTCCTCTTGCAATAAATGTTGATACACTTAAACAAAAACGTCCACCATCAGGATCAGACTGAAGGAATGAAACAGAAGGATCTGTTAACTCGCTGTGCTTAATACATTGGCCACAGTTTAAATACAATCAACTGACAGACCAACAGATGAAGTCTGAACGTGACGCTGCAGAGTCAGGTTCAGACATTCAGACATTCACGTGTCAACACAAGTGCAGGTATAAAGAGAATGAACTGAGCTGCTCTGCTTCAGCCAAACATACATTAAGCTCGGTTTAAAATCAGCAGAAATTAAAATAAGCAGCAGTTACACTAATTAATAACACAACTTAAGTTACAGAAATTCCCTCCTGGACAAAACCAACCTGAAAACAACATGACTAGTTCATGTTTTTAAATCAACAGCTCTGCAGGAGCACTAACTGAACAATGGAAAATCACATTTAGCCTAAAGGATCTTTAAAGGAAGACACCGGATGGCAGAACTATCCATCATCCATTTTTTATACCTGCATATTCCTGCTCAGGGGAGCAGGGGGAGGATCACCTCAGGTTAAGTGCATTTAGCAGTACAAAGAACAAACACAACACCAGCATCTGTCACATGCTCTAAACTCTGAGCCCTTAGATCACTGAAGAATTGAGGTAAGACCAGCGAGTAAGACACACAATCTGCATTCTATGAGTAATGTAGAGCGCTCTGTGAAGTTCAGACCATCAGATCAGATTCACATGAGAGCTTTAGCTGTTTTAAAGCTTAAAACTCCTGGATGACCCTGAAGTGGTTCTCGATGGAGGGGGGCTCGTCTTCAAAGTGCAGCTTCTTACTGGGACAGGCCCCGAACTCCTCCAGAGTCTTGATGAAGTATCCGTGCTCGCGGCCCACCCAGGCCCGCATCGGGTCACACACCTCGTAAGGGGTCACGTGGGCGTGGATCGACACTCCACTGACGGCGAGCTCTTTCAGCACCTGCTTGTCCGTCACCCAGGTCTCGCTGCCCCCTGGGTGCCCCCCGTCCAGCCAGAACATGTCTGTGATGCGTTTGACGAAGGGTGACATCTGCGGGTCTGCGCGGGCCCCGGCCAGCTCATACACCATCTGGTTCAGAACCACGCAGCCTTTGCTGAAGCCCACCAGAGTCAGGGAGAACCCTGAGGGGATGCTGTCAGCACCTCCTTCTGGTTGGAGGGGGTTTGGGAGGTAGGCTCGCTCCATGCCGTGGCTCAGCAGGGCCCTGTGGTCAGAAACTCTGCTCAGACTCAGTGTAAGAAGAACACATCTGGAAGATCTACAATACAATCAACCTGCAGTACAAGTCAGAATGTAAAAGCCTGTCAGAGCTGAGGATACTGAGGCAAACGGTACTCAAAAGTATGATAGAAGAGTTAACCCAGTGGTTCCCAACCTCTTTCTAGAATTAGTTTTTGATCAAAGATGTCCGTTACATATGCAAGGAGGCACAATTTCTGCTGGTCACACAGGAAGTCAACACAATCAGTTATGTTTTTTCACATCCATGGAAAACACCAACAGTTTGTCTCTTATGGAGCTAAAATAGAGAAAGTATCGGTTGTCATTGAAAAAAATGACTTTTTTTTTTCTATGACAAATTTTGGAGTTGAAATTTTTTTTTTGAAGCAAGGGAACTGAAGTAGTGGTAACTGTAAAGTCACGTGATCTCAGCCTTCAATCAAGATGCGCTCAGATATTTATAAATGCTGCATTTTATTTGAACTAGATTTATATTTGAGAAAGTGAAAGAAAGTATTTACGGAGCCCCTAAAGTCCCAAAAAGTGGTATTTTTTTTATCTTGTGCGCACAAGATAATAACTTGTTCCCACAAGATTAAAAAAAACACCACTTTTTGGGACTTTAGGGGCTCCGTAAGTATAGAATACAGTTGTTTAAGATTGTGTGTGGTGTTTTAATTTTAAAAAGAATAATAATTAGTTAAAAAAATATTTTATCAGTAATTTTTTTATCAATTACTAGACATTTCAGGCGACCCCATTTGAATTCCATGTGGGGTCCCGACCCCAAGGTTGAAAAACACTGGCTTACAGGTTTGGTATTTTATTAAAATCACATTATGTTGCGTGTTTTATTTAAAAATTCACCAAAAATAAATCATCTACTCAAACCAGATTCTGTAAAAACTAAAAAATTCTGCATTCTTCAGTGAAACCAAGAAGCCGTGACCGACTCGGCTCAGACCAACAGTTACCTGAGAATAATTAAGAGATGATTCAGCTGGACTGGGCTGAACTGCAGGATGTGTACACACAGAGCACATTATAGTAATCATAAAAGATGCAACGTGACCCCAGAGACACAAAACACAACAGATACTTGAGTTAAAATGAGAGAGGCTCCTGTTTCAGTCGGGTTTAGTGCTGGATTCTTGGCACTGGATGAGTGTCAGCATGTGTGTACCCGATAAGTGTGTTTGTTTGTTCTGCCTTCGCTGCAGATTGCGAACACAGATTTCTTATTCTTGGACAACAAAGTCAGTCTGTCTGCTGACTGTCTATCAAAGTAGCAGCTCAGATAAACAGCTGAGGACTGATGGATGGATTAAGCAGCCACAGTAGCGTTAAGCGAGTATCTTACTGTAAAATAACAGCTTCAGAAACACTTTAATGGAGCGCTGACTGGCAGCAGGGAGAACGACACCTTTCATTACCAAATTCCTACTATTGTACCAGACTAGAGTATGGTACCGAATCCTACATTTTAGACCATGTAGAATCTGGTTTTTGGACTTCTGAATCACTAAGAAGCTTATTTTTTACCTTATTTGGGACTTAAACTGTGGTTAACCTACATGATGCTATAGTAGTGCAGGAAGTAATAAATAGCTAGCTAAACTAATGGATTAAAGGGTTAACTAAAAGTAATAAATAGCTAGCTAAAATAATGGATTAAAGGGTTAGCTAAAAGTAATAAATAGCTAGCTAAAATAATGGATAAAGGGTTAGATAAAAGTAATAAATAGCTAGCTAAAATAATGGATTAAAGGGTTAGCTAAAAGTAATAAATAGCTAGCTAAAATAATGGATTAAAGGGTTAGCTAAAAGTAATAAATAGCTAGCTAAAATAATGGATAAAGGGTTAGCTAAAAGTAATAAATAGCTAGCTAAACTAATGTGATA
>OMNN01102286.1:11499-23519 GCA_900302755.1 Chromis chromis
GACTCACATGATGCATTGGGCTCCTATCCTCTCTCTATACTGTTATACATCACCATTACATATCACTAACTCTATGTTTCCCCCGAGGTCCTGTGCTTGTTCTCTCCACAGATGTCTCTGGATCTGGAGCTAAACGTCTCTGATCTGCAGCCGCTGGCCTCACCACCTGCTGTCCTGCCATCCCAACCCCAACCTCTCCTGCTATCCCCTCCCCCCTCATCCCCACTCCAACCCCAACCGGTCGAGGCAGATGGCTGCCTTCCCTGAGCCTGGTTCTGTCGGAGGTCCCCCTCCCCTTCTTGTCCTAGGTTTTTTTTTTAATTCCTTCCCACCGTCGCTGACTGCTTGCTCATAAGGAATCCAAAAGCAACTTTGGATTGTTGGCTTTTCTGTTTTCTGTTCGTTCTTACTATGTTAAGCGCTATGAGATAACATATGTTGTAAATATGCGCTATATAAATAAAACTGAATTGAATTGAATTATCCTGCTAAAAGAGGCCACTGCAATCATGGAGAACTATGGTCTTGAAAACCTGGTTGGAAGCAATGTTGCCTTATATGTAGCAGGGTGATGCACTGTGCATTGTGACACATCCCTTCCATTACCATTGTGAACATTTTTGGTGACATGAAGCTATACAGGCCTTTCTGAGATGATCTGCTTCCATTATCTGTTCATTACAATTTGATCCAAGATGCTAACTTCGAAGACTAACTTCACATCTAATATATCCTAGGCCTTAACATGTGCAATTGACAGATAAAGATAATAAAGGTATTTGCTTAATCTGCGTAGTCATGATGTTTTGACTCACTGGAATATGTCTGAGGTCATTCAGAGACAGTATCTCCATTGTATAAGTTCTGTACCAAAGAGAACTGATGAGTTCATTTTTGCAAAACGTCCTGCTTAGGATACAGTGCATTTGGATACCAAAGCATCCAATACACATTTCTTAATAAAGCAGGAACTGTTCTCTAAGACTGTGTGAGACTTATCACTGACCCGTAGTATCTCTTCCTGCCTCTGAACAGAAAAGGTGCTGACAGGTCAAGCAGAGTCATCTGACCTCCTGATGACCTCACTGGGATGATGTTCTGGTAGCTGGCTGCTAGTCGACACGTTTCCTCCAGAGTTGCACCTGCAAGACACCAAGATCTGTAATCTTTAATGACAGGAGAAAGATTCTTCTTCTATTCTTCTAATCAGTTCCCCTTAAACGGGCTTCTGTTAAGATTTGTGGAAAGAAAAACATTTTTAAATATTAATACTGAAAAGAAAGGTACGTCTCTACAGGATCCATCGTTTCAACGCATCTCATTCATTGTCTACGTAGATAGACCTACAATACATTTCAAGAGGACGAGGGTGGCTTTGCCCGCTTCTCATTTGCATAAAGGTCAGGTCATAGCTACTTGATTCAAATTAGGGGTGTCCAGCCATCGCTCGACGCCTCTAGAAACTACATAAAACAAAGACAGATTCAGTGGCTGCAAGGCTTATTTCTCACCTCAAATGTTTTCAGAAACACATTTTGGAGAACTGTTTTTGTGATTTAACCGAAAGTTTCTTAACAAGCTGCCATGTTGGTCTGATTTGAAATCCAGGAGTAGACAGGATAAAGTGAAACGTTCATCCAATCAGGTATAGCCAGGGTTTGCTTGGTTGTAGGAGGAGCAGCCTGTAATGGTTTCCTGCTAGAGAGCACCTGTCAATCATCTATCATGACACTGCCTAGTCCCATGCCAGTGCAAGTGTCCAGTTTTGGGATGCAGCGCAACCCTGTGGAAACGTTGGTTCAGACTGTTACCCATGAGGAAGACGAGCTCCTTGGTTTTGCCCTCAGACATGAGCTGTGTGGACAGGTGGACTCTCAGAGCCCGGTTTGGGGACCTTGGAGAGTCTGTAGGGATGTCAACCTGTCCGGAGAGCGCCCATGGTGTGGCGCTACAAGGTGCAGAGTCACTGGATGCCTCAGAGAAGATCCCTGCCACCAGTTCATCATCTGGGATGTCTTGCCTGAAATCAGATATTTTAGTTCATTATAATCTACAAATCTTACAAACCAAACTTCTTCAAAACAATTATTTACACCTGCTGAAATGAGACCACAATTCATGCCTAACTACCCCTAAATGTGGTCTGGCTGATCCCCGGATGCTTTGTGTGCATCAACACCCTCCTCTGACAAGCCTTTTGCTGTAAACTGATAAGTTATCTAAATAAAGATCAACTGTTAGCACCAGGTGTGAGTGTGGGCCTACATTGATGTACACTTGCTGCAGTAGAGTTTCAAAGCCTGGTGGAGTCGGCGGGGTTCATAGGACCTCAGCTGGGCTCTGACGTGGTGAACTCGACCCAATTCATGCTGCTTCAGCTCAGACAGAGTCCTCAGCGGCATGTCGTGACTGCAGCTTCTCTCTGATCACAAAGAAGCACAGAAGAAAAAAAAAACTGGAAAATGACTATTGAGCTCTGTAGTCACAGCACTTTTTAGACTTCTAAAGAAAACATTGATAAGTGGTACATTAGAACATTGACAGCTTTGGCTATCATTAAAACATCGTTTTCAACACCTTTAAAGACTAGGTGATATGTGTAATGATCTGTACTTCAAAAGCTTCCAGAGGATGCTTTTGTTTCATTTTACATATATGGACTGTTCAACCTTCCACCAGACCTGTTGAGCTACTGCACTGTTGTGTTTCATACCTGTGCTGCTCTTCTCTGCTTCACCATCTATAACACAAACAAAGAAACCATGAAGGACTGAGGCTGATATTATATAAGACAAATCAACAAACATTAAGTAACACAGGCTTAAAATAAGTAAGCAGCTGCTTTATCATGGTCATATTTAAACTGAACAAATTAGTCTGTAAATGGCAATATGTTGGAGAAATTGATGTTGATAAAGAAAAACAACATCCGTGCTTCTTGTGCAATAAAACGGAAAAAAAATAATACGGAAATAATTTTGCTCAACATGGCATCTGTTACACAACAGACATCAGGCCTGCAGGTCTGGCCACGAAGAGTTTGAAGAGTTCTTTTCAAGCTGTTTGTATGTCTGTGTGGAAACCCTGAGGCCACATTCAAAGTTTTTTTACTTTTGACTTTTACTGCATCCTCAGCGAAGCGTGGGCTTTTAGAAGACCTACCTAATGGAAGCAGCTCCCTGCAGCTTCTATCCGTCCATCCATCCGTCCACTCATCAGTGAAAAAAATCAGTCGGCAAATACGTTTTTTGATTTCATCAAAGTATGGTGACTAGTCACAACTGATATCATTCTTTGTTTGTGTTTTTGTCACAAAATGTAAATACTGAATGTAAATTTCCTTCTTATTGAGCAGACACTGAGTTTTTTTTGGAAAACCACACAGCCAAGGACAAACAAGTTTATCCTTCCATTATAGTTCAATGTGCTAGTATACTAGCTTTGATAATAAGCACTAACAACAAAGTACAGCACAGGCTGAGTGGAAGAAATGTTTTGTTTTGTAGGCATTTGGTCCAACCAGTTAAAATTGTTACCTGATGATGGCGCTAGCTAGATAAATAGTCAAGCAAACACATAAGTTACAATACAAATGTCTATATCTTGTTTCCTTTCAGTCTGTAACTGCTGCAAACTGTCTGGACCAAAGTGGTGGACAGACAGGAGTATCTCTAGAGTCTGGCACGGTTCAGAATCTACAAAAAAACTCATCAGAAGAAGTTTAATTATCAGAGCAGCATGTCGTGACCTTTAGAGGAACTGCAGCTACCGACCGCTCAGGACACCACAAAGTGTGACCTGTTTCATACCCAGCGACTCCGGCGGAGTGCTCCAGACCTCCAACAGCAATGAGTCATTCAGGTCCGAGAGTTCACCCATGTCATCCTCTGGGAAGGCCTCCAAGACTCTACACACAAACACACACACAAAGAAAGTGACTTATGGTTATGAGACTCATGATCACAATCACAGACACACAGAAAAGCTTCAAATCACATTTCTAATTTTGTTTCCTTTAAACACTCCTCTCAATAGCCATCCTCAAAACTTGAATATTCAGTTAGGGTTTGAAGTTTGGCACAGAAAAGAATATAAAGTTTTGATCTCCTATGAATAAAAAGAAAAAGAAAGTACACACATTTAAGGAAACTGTTTATTAGTTTTGTTTTTTTTGAAGGTGCTAGACCAAAAGAGAAAAATCTTCAAAGCAAGAAAACAAAAAAAGTTCACACAGTGCTGTGGTCCCACTGTATTTTATTAACAACTGTCACGCAGCATTTCAATGAGTAGGAGTTTCTTTAGGCACCTTTTCGAGCACAGGAATTCAGGCAAGAAAAGAGAACAACAAGAACTAATGAATAAATGTAATTAAATTAAATTAAAAAACATAAAACCTCTAATGAGTTTTTCCTTTCATATCCAACTGAGAATCTAATATCGGAAAATGAGAATTATTATTTTGTAATTCATTCTTGATGACAACACATAAAAAACAAATAACTGCTTGTTTTTTTTACTTTTGATTGTATGCCCAACTCAAAAAGAGGAAATGAGCAAAGGATCAGATTTAATTTTGATATTTAATCTGTCTGATTTGTGTGACCATGAAGTTACTACATTCTATGCGTGTTGACTTGATAAACTTGCAGTGATTACATTGGGGCCAGGAGTTAGACTTTGCTATGTGAGGGGTTGGAGCTGTTGTCCAGTAAGGACTAGACATAGGGCCATTTTACAATATAAACTTCCAGTGAAAACTATACGTTGTGTTCTGTACATGTAAATTGTCCAGAGTAACAACGGCTCTGTTTTGGGAAAGAGATGTTGCAGTTGAATCGTCTTAATGTCATTTTGTAATGACATTTAAATAGCCAGATACAAAGGACAATAATACAACACCCCAAAATACAGTCCCATCACCAAACACACTGCATCATGTATACTGATCCTTTGGCTCAGGAGGATCCATTTTCTGTTTGATTCATTTTTAAAAATTTACTCAAGTGATCAGATACCTTCATGCTTGAAGTGCACTACTGCAAATATTATTGCATCTAATGAAGCAGAAACAACTCTCTGTAATAATGCACTTGATAGGCAAGAAAGAAACCATATTGTGATTCTCCAGAGGAAACTGCATTTGGACTTTTGCAGAAAAAGGAAATGCTGGATTTATACTGAGCACAACTGCTTTGTTCCCAAAGATTACACTGTAAAAACTGTGAATCTGTGCAGCAGCCCAGCTGTTTGCTTTTAGAAAAACATTTTGGTTAATAAGGGAACATTAAACCACAATGACACCTCAGAAGATGTGAATTATTAATGAAGCTACTGCTGCTGTGTCACCAGTGTAAATAGCACACAGCCCCTGGATCTTGCTGCTATGTGATGCTACAGCTGTTTGCACTGTTTGTGTTGTAAAGTGAGAGAAAAGAAGGCGACATTCTACAATCAGCACAAGACTTTGTCTGACAGCAGATTTCTAGACTTGTATAATGCTGTCAAACTGAAGGAGATGGAGCTTAGGAGATACAGACAGATTTGGGGTGACGGTGGTACAAGAGGATTTTCAGGCAAAAATTTGAAACGTGCCACAATATACATACAATAGTACACTATGTTGTATGTATGACAAAGCTATCTCCTAATCAGGATCAGGAATGAGGGTGTACATCACAATCTTGTAATTTTGAAATCCTGATACAAAAATGGAAACATACAGACTAAAGCACTCGGCTCGATTTGAGGCACACAGTGTAAATCCAAGTATGTTGCACAAATGAGAACTCTTCAGAACTTGCCTGACAATATTCAGATTTTTTTTCCGATTTCTTGAGCACCAAAGCAATTCAGCATTAGTTGTAAGTACATTCAATGGTATGAAGCAAAAAGAAAGTATAACTAGGTAATTTAGGGAACTTCATTTTTTCAAAATGCAAACAAATATAAAACGGGGCTCAGGTTGCAGCCGGCAGTGCAGCTCACCGTATCCATGGCAACAGTATATTTCCTGTTCATTCATCACTTCTATTGATGACCAAGCTGATATTCATCACAGTAAATCAGGTAACGCCATCACCTCAGTGTTTATCAAGTGCAACACACAAAGAAGTCAACAACTTCCTGGTCACACAAATCAGATCAAGTACAATCAAATTCGGTCCGTGGTCCATTTTTCAATTTCCAATTTTTGACTTAAGCAAAAACAAGCAAACAAACAAGCAAAAAAAGTTGGATTAATAAATAAATAACAAAATAACTAATACTGTTTCATTCATTATTTGTCTGCCTTGGTCTTTGACAAATTGATCACGTTGAACAGCAATTACTAATGAAATACTGTGAGAGCACAACAGTGTGCATCCATCTATCCATCTATCCATCTCCATCCATCCAGGGCTTTATCCTCTGTAGGGTCACAGGGGGCTTGAGTCTATCCCAGCTGACTTTGGGTGAAGGCAGGGTCTGTCACAGGGCTACACAGAGATACAGACAACCAAGCACACTCACATTCACACCTACAAACAATTCAGAATTACCAGTTAACCTCAGCATGTCTTTGGACTGTGAGTAGAAGCCTGGAGAACCTGGTGAAAACCCATGAAGGCACAGAGAGAACATGCAAACTCCACACAGAAAGACCCCTGGCCCAGATCTGAACCCAGGACCTTCTAACTGTGAGATGATAGTGCTAACTATTGCAAATATTCCTCGATGGTGCATACTGGCCTGATCTGAATAAATGGTAGTCATTGTAGGAGTGTGGCTACACACACCTTGTCTACACTTACACTGCTTTGGTCTCTTCCTGGTCCTGTCATGCAGCACAACCAAGACCAGAGCTTACTGTGCAGTAATAAAGGTTTCCTATTACTCTACAAGTGTATTTGTCCCTTTTCTCCTGTCGTACCTCTTTAGCTCTTGTACGTCAGGGCTGTCTTCTGGGAGAACCCGTATCCCTCTGCCATATGACGTTCCTCCATGCAGGTGAAAAGCCAGGTGATCCACCTCCACTGATTGGCTGCTAGTGAGACCCGGGACTCTACTGGATCCTGGGATTGCTCGCAGGTTGTAGATCCTCAAGAAGCCCCCAAGCTGATGGGACAAATGGGCCAATTAACACAGAAAAAACTTTCATCACAGATAAGAAATGATCAATAAATTCTAACAACATATGTTATCAGTAAACTGAAAAGCAGCAGGAGAGTAAAGGAACTTGGAGTGCGAAGAAAGTTTACATTTAGTTCTTAAAAAAACAAAAAATGTCGAATCAAAGTTTTTTTTAAGCGTATTATGACATCAGTGGTTCACAAAATTACAAGACAAACAAAGTACAATGCATAATGCATGGTGCTTACATAGAGATTTTCAAAATGAGTAGGACAAAGCCTCTAATTCACCCAGTCACACTGTTGCCATGCAAGTAGCCATCTGGAACAATTGAAGGTCCAGTGTTCGCTCAGTGACACTGACATGTGCAGCATTAATCACATGTCTGTAATACCGGAGTGAGTGCCCTCCCTCCTGAGCAGGCGTTATCCCAGCAATGAGACAACAGATGAATTTAGTCTTTAGCCTTGAATGTTTCCAATGAGGTAGCTGTTGCCAAGGTAATGGAAAAAATCTTTTCAGAGGCGTGTTTAAAAAAATAATAATAATAAAGAAACGCTTCAACATACAGACATTTAGAATGAACCTTTAACATTAATTCTGAAGAAATGTTTTTCATATTTATACAGCCTGCTGTAACTTCTCAAAGCCAAATGTGTCAGCACGGTATTCAGAAAAGCCTGCTTGTGGTTATTGCAACACAGATGTGAAGCAGGATTCATTCTGATTTTGGACAAAAAAAACCCAAAACATTTTCAGATCATCCATCAGCTTTTGGAAGTTGTAGCAGCTCTTTCATTTTTCCAGTTGTGGTCACACCAACTGAAGGCCGATGTGTTCCACAAGAGCATGTGTTTCTGAGACCATCTGGTTTCTCAGGTTGAAGCCTGGAAAACTACTTATACTTATATATATTATATTTATACAAGTAGTAGCTGCAGGGTCGAGGCAGCTGAGGTAACTGTATTCAATTCAATTCAATTCAATTCAATTTTATTTATATAGCGCATATTTACAACACATGTCATCACATAGCGCTTATCATCATAAGGAAGAATAATACAGGAAACAGAAAACCCAACAATCCAAAATCGCTTTTGGATTCCCTATAAGCAAGCAGTCCGCAACGGTGGGAAGGAACCAAAAATTACATTAGATATTAGATACCCTTTACCAGTCCCAACTCATCATTCTGCTTCAGTTCTGCTTTTAATTGATGACAAGTAACTGCATCAGTGGCATCTTCATTTGCAGAGCTGTTGTCATCCAGTATCAAAGAAAATGCTGCTCTGCACTAAACGTGTAATCCAGGTGCAGCACCATTATGTTACTGTGACAGTAAGCCAATAAAAGCAGGAGAGTTTACCATTGTGTCTATATTTGTTTAGAGTAATAGTAAGCCGTTTTGCACTGCAGGAACGTCCGGACTGTACCGTTTTAGGGTAGACTGAAACTTTGTGTGTGACTACAATTTCAGGGCTGTTTTCGAGGGGAGAAAAAAGAACCCACTCTGGGATTGTTACTCTGTGCAGGCCTGAAAAAACTGCTGCAGAGGCTTGATACTGATTTGGTTAAAGTCAGAGAAGACAACGAGCGCCATTTTATTTTGCTGTCTTAATGTCCTGGTCAAGTAGCAGTCTTCTCTCTTTCATCGCCGTCTCGAGCGTAAAATTCACCATATAGTCTAACATAACAAAACTCTATTGTTCTACTTCCTATGCGCCTATACAACTGGAGTTACATGGTAACAACTATCTGTTTTGTCACAGTGGAACCTGTTGGATTCTACCTGGACTTAAACAGAAAGGCTGTAAGGGCTGATTACAGAGCTATTCCTGTAAACATCCATGCCACCTTGTGCCTGCCCTCCTTCATAAGGTTAAATTGAAAGAAAACAACATTGTCTGCTTTCAATTGCATTGAGTTGTGTGTGGGGAAAGAAAATTACATTCTAACATACCTCAGATTGCAAGATAGCCCACGCTCTCTTTTGATAGAATCATTAGAAAACAATGCTTGTAGCATTTTTGACATTTTGAAAAAGACAAACAGTTAGAGGAACACCAGAATGAATTAGACAGGGTGTAATACAGTACTGGATCACTAACAACCCGTGCATTTAAGCCTTAAAAACAATCTCGTAATAAACTTTCTAAAGTTATCAGACTGACAGACACATTCAAATCTAAGGTCAAAATCAATACAGCAGAGAAGTAGACATCCTGAGCTTTAGTCCTTAATATGAGCCAAACTCTAAAATGCTGGATCTTAAATTTCCCATGGTGCACCTGGATGGCAGTGTTCATTATACCCTGTCTGTCAAACTCCAGACCTCCAGTTTGTAGTGCAAGTTTTCTTTTATTAATTTGCTCCAACCCCACGATGACATCATCAGGATTTTTTTCTAACTCAGAGCCATAGAAGACATGCAATACAACTGGCTTTCTTTAGAACTGTTTTCACAGGCTGAGGAAAACTGACCGGTGCTGGTCAACAAGCTTAAACGTGTTACTGTTTTTAGCCACTGGGGGCAGCACAATAAGCTGTCAAACAACATCTGAATATGTGGAACATGATAATGATCAAGTTCTTTAGTGGTACTTGATACCTCTGGTTTGGTCTCTACCAGCTCATGATAAAAAATAGCTGCTAGATGGTCAGGTTTTTCACCAGTTTGTCTGACTGTGGACAGGTAGTGTAGGGCTTTATCACAGCATGTGTGCAGAAAACAGCTGCTAGTTGCTGCTGGAAACAATCTGTCTGAACCAAACAGTAAATGCAGCAGACTCAAAACTGGACACTATAAGACACTAAAAAGCTTCACAGAGCTGCAGACTTTGAGAGAATTCTCAGTGGGTTCAACTACAAGTGACATCTTTTGTACTACACAGCCATTTTATTGAATTTATAATAAAAAATACAGTTTAAAGCAGCTTCAATTAATGTCTTGAATCTTCTCCTCTCTGATGCAGGTTTTCATATTTTTCTACCCAGTCACTGTAAACCCTTACAGGTTTTACTAGTCAGCAGATGGCGATGTTGCACCAAACTTACAGTCAGTGTGGTGCCAGTGATTTGGAGGCTGTTCAAAGGACTTGGTTTGGAGGGTTTGTCAAAAAAATATTTTTGTTTTTTTATACCCTCAACTCTCCGTCACGACGAGCCTGCAGCCGACAGAAATCTGTCCACGCTCTCATCATCAACAAACGCTTCAGTGATCAAGTGTCAGAGGGATTCACTCCACTTAGACATTTCACTGAAGCCTTGGCACTGTTCCTACATGACAGGGTTTATGATACACATATACAGTATATAACCTGTAATTGCATTATAGCTGAGAAGCAGAAGAATGAGTCAGAAAGTGAATCCTCTATAAGCTGTGGCTTTTTTTAAACCCATTTTTTCCCTATACTAAGGGAAGTTTGAGCCAGTGTCAGGGTGGATTAGCAGCTGATCTCCTGAGGCCTCCTCTTCTCTGAAGAGGAACTGAGAGATGAACTGGGAGGACTGGAGAGCTGCCCCCTCCCATGGAAGTGCTTCATTATCCAGAATTCTTTCCACATAACTGGATGTTACTGTGAAACTGGCGAGCAGGAGATGCTTTGCCGTTTATATAAGTTCAAAGAAATAAAAACTGGAATATACTTGGTTTCACTTCCGCTGTGTCATGATCCGTGAAGAGGAAATGTCACGAGATACAGAAAAATGATTTTGATCCAGCAGAAGATAATAAAGCACTGAAAGGTTCGATTAAGGGAAGGATAGCCAACATCACTGCTGATTGGCACTATTTCATCCCTGCTTGCTGCTAAGCCCAAGATGGTTGAAGGAAATTCAGTGAAAATTGAAACTTTGACTCTGTTTATAATGTGTTTCTGCTGCAAGAAGATCATCCTTAGGAGAAATGTGACAGCACTGGTTGTTTGTGCAAATTCTCAAACCGATTTAATTTACTTCATGAAAAGTGGCTTCTTGTGGCAGTGTGAATGACTTCGCTGTGATGCAAAGGAGAAGGTAGTGCCAGCTTGATATAGCCTCACAAAGCCTCTTTGGGTGTGTGGAGACACATTTGGAATGAAGGAGGCTGCAGTCCATCTTGCTGGCCAGAGTGGAACATAGTACAAATATCCATCCATCCATTATCTGTACACCGCTTAATCCTCTGCCCCCTCTGCCGGGGGGCTGGAGCCTATCCCAGCCGACTTAGGGCGAAGGAAGGGGACACCCTGGACAGGTCGCCAGTCCGTCGCAGGTCCACACACAGGACAAACAACCAAGCACACTCTCATTCACACCTACGGACAATTTAGAATAGTCAGTTAACCTCAGCATGTTTTTGGACTGTGGGAGGAAGCTGGAGTACCCGGTGAAAACCCACGCTGCACAGGGAGAACATGCAAACTCCACACAGAAAGATCCCAGGCGTCCTAACTGGGACGCGAACCGGGGATCTTCTAGCTGTGAGGCGACGGTGGTAACCACTGAGCCACTGTGCAGCCCTAGTACAAATATCATTTTACCTTTCTCAACAGGTGCTTGTGAACACAAGATTATGTGTGTGTATGTGTGTCTGTATATATATATATATATATATATATACACACCGATCAGCCACAACATTATGGCCACTGACAGGTGAAGTGAATAACGTTGATCATATTGGTACTATGTGGTGTTCTGCTGGAAAACCTTGGATCTTAACATCCGTGTTGATGAGACTTAGACACCCAAATAAACATTGTACCAGAACAAGCACACTCCCTCATGCAAATGGCAATCCCAAATATCACTGGCCTACCCCTGCAGGAAAATGCACCCCACCACATGGCAAAAACATCAACCAATCAGGAACATCTTGAGGAACATGACAATGGCCCAAGATGTTGATTTGACCTCCAAACTTCCTAGAC
>OMNN01102287.1:10527-21370 GCA_900302755.1 Chromis chromis
GTGACGCTGGGGAAATGGCAGCTGGCAGGGGAATCTGGCAGGGTTTAGAGCACCTTATTATGTTAATTAAAGTATCCATATTTGGCGCCAGGGTATCGATACTCATATCGCACGAGGAGAGATGATATATCGCGGTATCGATATTTTGTCCCACCCCTAATGCTGACATGTAATAGCACATGCAAACGTATGGGCACGATGGGGTAAATTACATGTTTTTCAAGTTAAAATACCACCCCAGCCACAAAATTCCTCAAATGTTAATATTGTTTTTTCTGAATTTAAAAAATAGGGGGGGTAAAAAAAAACAATTATTTAGTCTGTGCAAAGACTGAAGTCTCTGAACTTCATCAGCCTAATGTCATTAACAGGTGGTAGTTACAGTTAACTGTGAAAGACAAGAAAAGCTCTGATAGACTGAGAAAACTTTCAGATAAAACTGCACATACACTGGGCAGAGAGACGAAGCAAACAACTGCAAATGAGCTGCAGGGAGGTTTAGCTGACACAGTAGCGGCGGTGCTCTGTTCCACTGTGCAGCACGGATCAACAAACAGGGTCTACATGGAAGAGTGATCAGAACGAAACCCTACCTGCGACCTCATCACTTAAAATCAACATTGAAATATAAGTGTGTTTGGAAACAAGTGCCGCGGACAGATGAAGTTAGAAGTGAGTCTTTGGCCTCAATCACAAATCATGTATTGGACGAGAAAAAGCTCGTAGCATTTGATGAAAAGAACACCTTGGCATTGGGGTGAAAATATTCTGCTTCAGTGGCGCAACATTGACAGATAGTGAAGAATGGATTTCAGCAAATATGAGCAAATATCATTGAGTTTGCACAAGCAAATCAAATGTTTGTTTTTTTACCTTGAAGTTTTTAATGTCTGCTCACAGTAGGGGTCGTATTTACTTCTTTTCACTTCATAAATCAACCAAATAGGCAAATTGCCCAAGGTGTCCAAACTTTTGCGTGCAACTGTACATATTTTCTACTCAAACTTGGGTTCAAAACAAATACAAAAGCACCTCTCTTCATCTGTCACTGTGTAAAAGGGGGCTGCTGACATCTCTCTCCGCTTGGAAAAAGAAAGCCATCAAATAAGAATTCCAGCCTGTCTACCTGCAAATCTCCCTCCATCTGTGGATTAGATTTAAGTCCTCCAAAATCTTGTGCTGGTGCTACATCAGAGGATGTGCAGTGCCAGGGAAGTTACGTAACTCATTAAGACCTCACTGCTCTCTCCTGGGTTGATTCCTTATCCCTCTAAACTTGCAGCCTTTGAGCAAATAAAGCCATATAAGAAGGTTGAACTATAAGACCCCCGCAAACTCTGTAAAAACTTTCTGATCTAACAGCTTGAATTCAACTTGAGGGCAGCCCATTTGAACTGCGTCATTAAGCATCATTACACCCACTGTTCTGCTTTCTAATCGGCAATGTTGTTTTCATCCTGTGCAGTATGGATTAACAGTCATAGAAGGAATAATAGCATGAGGTTAGTAATGTTTTTAATTGCACACAGTCAATTTAAACAGTCAGGTCTTATAGAAATGAGTGAAATATGATCCTACAAGTATACCTCAAAACTAATAGGTGGCATATTTCATATTTTGTTGATACATTATATGCATATTGCATATTTTCTCGACCACAATCCAATTCTGTCTGCCTTTATTTCCTAATAAGTTCTTTGTCCTTCAGGAGGATCTTGGTCTCAGGCTTCCATTACCTGTCTTTCATACAGCACATTAGAACAACATTGCTATGATTGGCATTCTGCATTAGCAATCCCCTCTGTAGCCTTTTTCCTATTGTCATTCCACAGCTGCACTGGGCTGCAATGTTCTCCCTCACTCTCTCTGAACTGCCATGACAACGTGCTGGAAAAGCCTGACGAAGCCCGAAGGCCTCCTCAGTCAAGAGGGCTCCGCTCGCCTCTGCAGATGACTGCACTGTTTCATTTATTTTCATGAAGGAAAACAAAAGGCGAGATTGAACAGGGGATAAGGCAGCCCAGCTAAACACGCCTGAGAGACTGACCCCACATACTGTAGCAGGCAGCACGCAATTTGCCACAGGAATCTGTGCTGTCTGCAGAGACCAAAAATGATAGAAATATTTCAGTGTGGGTTTAATTACAGCCTCTGCTTTGGGTACTGAAACGGTGCCGGAGCCTGCAGCTCAGTGCTCCCGAGCTAAACTTGCGAAAAACTTCTTGATGCATATCAAAACTGCTAATTTAAAAATGTAGCTCTTTGTCCAAGCACTAGTGGATAATTAATTGCTGTTGTTTTGGTTGGAATTTAGAGGAAATGTTCAACATTTTTGACAGATTTGCTTACTCACTTTGTCTAGCAGCGTTAGATGGGAAGATCAATGTAACTTTTATGTCTGTCTGTTCAGTATGGAGCTGGAGCCCGGAGATGATTAGCAATAAATCCAGCACTTTGTAAGTGCAACCATTCAGAAAACTTTTCTCCCACTTTATTTTCAAACACTTTTTGCAGCACTAAAGATATAAATGCCATCATTGGATCCTAAGTATTAAGTATCTGCTCTATGGCTTCATGTGTATATTTTACTGTATCCGACTACAGACGCCAGTTATGTATATGAATGTCGCTTTCAACAAACTTCAAAAATAAAAAAAAATCCACAGTAAGAAAATGTTATGGTTTACTGAAGATCCAACACTTATGAAAATATTACTTAATGTCATTTCTGAAAATATTTTGGCCATTGCTTTTATTGAGGCACATAAAAAAAGAGAAAGTTGCAGCTGGCAGCCGGCTCTCCTTTGGAAGCCTTCAACCGTCGTTCATCCATGCCCACTCCTTTATGCTTTGAAAGTGCTGCATCTGCCAGACCATCAGAGGAAGCGTGCAGAGGAGGCCTCTCTTCTCTGAGATCCCTTGCTGCTTTGATGCCTCAATAGACCTGCGGCCAATAAGACACAAAGAGAGGTGGAGAGATTACTGATGCAACATATCTGAGTTTATAGCTGAATGAGGCGCTTCGGGGCAGCGAAGTAAAGTCAGACGCTCGGCCTAAGAAGAACTTTAGCTCACAACTTCGAGTTTGTAGCTTTATAATACAATTAATCCTCCCATCTGTGGTGGTGGAGTTTAGCTTTTCGTGATGACAAATTTGCGACCTTTTCATTTATTTTTACTAGCCTAATTACATCACACTTGGAATATGTTACAAAAAGTCCCAGCCGGTCTATAGGGGACCAAAGTTTGTTCGATGCACAAAAATATGTCAAAACTACTGAGGAAGTTTCTCTGATTTTCTTCTAATTCACATGCACACTCTTTTTGTTTGTTATTTGTGCCCTTTGTCTTGTCCGAACAATGTAATGAGCAGAATTTTTTTAGAATTAATGATGCCCTCCTGTGAAAATCAGGTTTTATTTACCTTGTTAACATGTCCATATGGTGTTTTGCGTCTGCTGAAAGACCCCCCCTGTCTCCCAGAAATAACGCTCCTATACAACTAGACCACAGGGAAACATATTCTCTGCTGATCGTATGTGACGTATCACAGTACATTGTAAATTAGCATATCTTTGTCATTTATTTTATTGCTTTACTTTCGCTCCTTTTCAGCCAACCATTCCTATATTAGATGGGCGTATGAGAGACTCCTCACCCTGGAAACCCAGAAAATGGAGGAGAAGCTTTAAACATGTTGTGAAATGGTTGTTTTTTTTAACCCAATCTATGCTATTTACCAAACCCTAACCAAACAATGTTGGTGCCTAAACTTTAACCAAGCTTCTAATATGTAGTGATTGTTGTGAAAGTGTCACATGAAGTGTAATATTTTCCTAAACCTAACAAAAGAGTGAAAATCGAAAGTAAACAACAAGTGAACATGAAACTTCTCCTGGGACTTATGCCTCCATCCTCCTTATACAGACTTTGTCACCCCTTCACAGTGGATGCCTCTCCCACAGCATCACAGTATTAGCTTTTGGGGAGAAAATATGTTTCCGTCAAAACATAAATGAAAATGCAACTGCAGATAATGTCGAGGTCATTGTGCCTTAAATAATATTACAAACACATTGCTGGTAAATTTAATATTGCATGAAATTGCATATAATTTAGAGAATATGAATAGAATGAATAGTAATTTTCAGAGAAGCACAATTCAGATAAATTAATTATAAGAGAATACTATTAATATATAAAAAAAACAATACCTACAGTAGATTTTTCTTTCATATATAGGAGAAACATTTTTGCAGACAAGGTTATGGAAGACACATACGCTGCCATTGCAGAGCATTTCCACTGTGAAACTGCAGATGAAATGTGGATTCACACTGCCAGTGTTTCATACATAACAAATCTAAGGAAACTACCCCCTCAACTTGCTAGGTGGGGTTTTCTCCATCATTATTCTTCTCCTGGATCGTTTTCCAGTCAAACATGTATGGCTGAATTACTCCAATATTGCCATTGTGTTGCATAGAATAGTTTTTCACTGTTTGAGCAAATTTGTAGATGAGCTTGTGCGCTGAAGCTGCAGGCGATTGGTGCAGGGGCTGGGTGGAGAAAGAGACAGAAATACTGGATCTATGCATACTAAAGGAGGCAGACACGTGGAGTCAAATCTAACCTTGCAAGCATGTAACTTTGATACATAGAGATGAGTTTTTAGGGGTTAAACCAAAAACCGGAGAGGAACCTTAATGATGTGCTGCACTGGTAGCTCACTACATATTTCATTCATTGTACACCGTTAACTAGCTGTTCTGCTCAGATGCCTCATATTGCATTCAATAGGATTTTACTTTGCAACAAAATGTCGATTTTACCTGAATATAAATCTAACCTGAGTGAGATAAAAGAGAAGAGTGGAAAAAGAGATGAGAAGTGCAGAGGATGTCTGGGTGTTACTGTAGATAATCTTGGGGATATGACTGTGGATGTGCTTTTAGCCAATGTACCCTCTGCTTCAACCTTGCCCGAAGCTAGTGTAGAGTTAGGGCAGCATGCCTGAGGCCTGGCCATGTCTGAGTGATTAGATAAAGCAGGAGAGGCCAAGCGGTGGGAGCCATAGCCAAGTTTATGCTGCACTGACCACGCTGAGACCGGCATTGCATTGGCCAGGATGGCAGGAGGCTGTCACCGCTTCTGTCCACTCACAACACCTTAAAAGGAAGTAAACATCACAAGTAAACATGTTGATTTGTGTAAACATTTCTGCTACCGATTAATTTTCCCAAACAAAGCTTTTTTCTTCTGCTATTTGTGGCACTTCCCTCGACCGTAAGCTATGACAGCACAGCTGGCTGGGGGACACTGTTATATATTTCATGCTGCGTAAGTGTGCCTTTTTCTCTACCCTGTTTTATGGTAATGAGATTCACTGAGGTGTCAAATGCTGCTCTGGGCGTATTCCCATCTCCCAGTTCAGGTCAGAGGAGACCAACGCTTTGACAGTTGCGGATGTAGCCATATCATGTCTGACATGACAGTGAGGTTTAAAAACACCGTGGCAAAAACAGTTTTCCAAATCGGATGTCCTTTAAAGACCTGGATGCAACATGAATGAAAATGGCTTCTTATTTTAAAAAGGCAGATTATTATGTGCACATAAATCCATGTTATCTATCCATCCATTAAATCAACCCCTCGGGTGATGAAATGCATTTGGGAAAAAGGTGGGGGAAAAAATCTCTGTGGGACAACAACAATATGTGGTTCTGTTGCAGGACTCATTTTAGTTTCCTGAAAGCTGACTATCAAGCAGAGAGGGGTGTTTTTAATGGGATTCTCGTTGCACCAAAGCAGCAGTCATGGACCTCGGAGTTGTCCACAGTGGAGGCTCAGGGGATTGATGATAGCAGGGATGAGGCAGCACTTGCTAGGACTCCTCTCTTCTCGATCTGGTAGTTCAAATCTTTAAGGGTGGGCAAATGACTCATTTTCCGGGGTGAATCTAAAGCTGTGCAAACGTATGCAAAAACCTGCATCTTGTGCTGCAGATACACAGTTAGGAATCATCCTTGGAGAAAACCAGATGCAAGAAAGTGTTACCTATGATGCAATAACTTCTCCGTTTTGCATTTTTACTACAAGGATTCCCGTAAAATGGATAACAAGGTGAAAAGCATTTCTGGAAAAACTTCTACAGATACAAATCACAGCAGTGCGCAATACCACGACAACGGTGGGGAAAAAAAGGCAACATTCGTTACACAGTTGCCCTGCCATTACCAAGCTAATTGACAAGTTTAGAATGATAGAAAGTTATTTCTTTGAATTCGAGCCAAAGTGCTTCCACACACTGGTGCCCACAGCAGAAGCACCATCTGTACAGCATTCCATAAACGTTTGCCATTTTCATTTTTAAACAAATGTGTTCTTGATGAGCAGCTTTTGTTTCATTATCTGCGTTAATGAGTCAAAGGTTTTGTCCCACAGCTTTCCCGGCATGTTTCTACTGAGCTGTTGGTTCTATTTTGCAGTGAAAAATACATAAATTCTAATAGCAGTAGGAGGCCTTCTGAGAGTGTGATTGATGCCTTTGTTACTGTTTCATGTTGTCTGGTTGTGGAGTGGAGGTCTTTTCTTATCAGGTGAAAGAACTTAGCCATATAGGTTCCCAAGCCTCTCTAATCCCAGGCCTTTTATTTTGCAAATGCTCCCTTTCAGATTATGTTTCTCAAAGGTAGCTACATTCTTTTTAATCCCCTTACCTTGCTCCCTGGCAGATGTTTGCTTTGGCTGGCTTGCACAGTGGTAATTTATTTCTTGTAGAAGCCATAATAGCACTGAGCAGGTAAACAACAACTGCCTCTTGAAATAGTAAACAGGAGCTGATATAGGGTCTAAAGGTGGATCAAGTGTCACGCTCTGAGTGGAAGTCACAGCGTCTACTGTAATGTATGTGTGGCCATGGTATGTTTGTCATTGCGCGCCATTGTCCCCTCTCAGCTCCCGTGGGAGTCGTAGCATGGACAGTGCTCCCTCTACTTCACAGATGGAGTTTGCAATTGGATACCTCCAGTGAATAATCTTCTCATTACTTATCATGATGAACTGTGGCATGCAAATATCAATAAGGGACTGTGGTGAAGCAATCCAATTAAGGCCTAAAACCCGGTGTCTCATTAGTGCTGAGTCTCTGATAATGCAAATGACACCCTACAAGTAATCAACCTTGAATATAAATGGCCCCGGCAAATCCACCACTACAGGTGATTCTGTCTACCTGGATGTGATTAAAGACTCGAATCAACACTGCTCTGTTTGAGATTTTGGAATAGAAATTAGCATCCTCCACACATTAAAGTGGGAAGAAAAGGGTGCCCTACAGGAGGCTGGAATTTCAGTTGTTGCCTCAGTGTTTTGCACAATAAATTGCATGCTTGCCTAATGATATTTTATCATCTTGAACCTAATCATAAGGCAAAAAGATCGTTATCATAATGCAAAGTCCCAGATTATTTTCAGCACTTTTTTACATCTTTTGGTCTTGGTCAAGATTATAGCCTTGGAATTCAGGGTTTCTGTAGTGGAATGACAGTAAACCAGGAGGGAACGTAAGGCCTGTAATTATTTATTTCAATTTTTCTGTTATTTATATCACATTTTTGCTAGTATGTGACGCTACAACCACAAGTAATATAACTAACCAGTTCATTTAACAGTTAATCTAACATGTTTCCTGTGATATACACTTGCACAATTTAACTTGATGACCTTGGTGAAACACAATATTTTTTTTCTTGATGGCTCTATAGATTTAAAGCATTAAACAGCTTCTTGAATCACAATCCACTGTCCTACTATTATCATGAAGTTGAGACGGCATCGTCCTAAATGTGCTCCAGTAGCTCCATAAGTTGACAAAGGAGCCTCTTCAGACTGAAACTCCATTGCTAAAGAGGCCTCAAGACCCTATTTCTGGGTTTCCTAGTTGTGTAACGGAGTCGTCTCACATTATTAAAACACTAGTCAGGCTCACCTGGAAGCCTCATCAGCATTTAATTTCTCCGAAAGATAGAAGCAAATGATCACTAACAGATGATTAAAGGATGGTTAACATATAAATGAATGATAACCCAGGAGCTTACAATTGATTTAACTTTCACACTAGTCTCACTTGTAGTTATAAATGTAGAACATCTCCCAACAGATCACATACACTGTCACTCTGTTCAGCAGGCAATAAAAAAGTGTTCCCTAATTTAATTGAGGAATTTTGAAGACCTGAAGATAGGCTGGAATTATACAGAAAATTCAAGAGAATCATCCCTGAAATAAGGTGAAGGGGACAAAGATACTTGATCCACGTGCTTCAAATGAGGGAGATTATGGTGTGTAAAGGTGCGCTGAGTAATGACCTGGTGCAGAACTGTAATGAGGATTAACCTAGCTTGAAGTGAAGCTTAACATTGTTAGCAAGGATAGGAATGATGGAGGGAACCCACTGTGGTCTTCGTGAGCCTCAGGACAGAGCAGAATAATGTCAGCAGTAAGATCAGACAACTAAAGAGGCAAACTTTGCTGTAACAGGATGCAAACTCCATCTTCCTGCATGACAGTCAGACAGCCTTCCTTTGCACAACCATCCTATAAAGACCACTACTTACTGTGTTATCACCTGATACTGGACGTAAATGGTGACATGTGGAATGAATCACCCAATGCTGAAGTAATTCCTGAAATACTGAGCTGCATCCTGCATTTAGACCAAATGTCCCTCCTTAAACTGCAACAGGGATAACTACTGCTTTCAGGGGTCAGCAAACCTGTCCCCCTCTGTGAAAACAAACACGGCAAAGACCTCAGCGTGCGCATTTAAAGCAAAGCTCCACCGAGAAAACAAGGGTTTAAATGTCTCCTCAGTCTTCATTGGCTTTGAAACGGTTAATGATGTCTTTTTTTATTGAGAAGTAATGCAGTGGAGAGGATGGGTCAGCACAAGCAGCCTCTCACCAGAGAGGCGAGAGAGACATGATGCAACAAAAATGCAACCTGACAGAGAAATCCCTCAGAGGTATTAAAGTCTGCCTCGTGCTCCCTGTGGCCATTTCACGCCTGCTGTGAGGGCCTCTCCAGCTTCAAGCTCAGAGGCAGACATGACGGTTTGTTTCCATATTGTTAATACTTAACTGGTTGACATGGTCGACACTGGATAGTTTTAGGAATGCTTATGCACTTATAATGTGTTTTTGTAAACCATATAACAGCAATCTGTCGTTTTTACACTTCTGCTTTTGTACAGATTAAATTAGTGAGGCATATCGGTGGTAATTAGTGAGCTTTAGAGGTGATGCTTAGTGATACTGTTAGTTTCGACAGAGTGAGGATATCTGTTTCCCTTTGTTTCAAGTTTTTAGGCTAAGCTAAGTTACCGAACTTGTGGCTATAGTTTATGTATGAATGAGTGTTTTTTTTTTCTTATATTAATGTGATAATACTTCAATATTAGCTATAAGAAGAGAAAACAAACTGAAGAAGTGGATAGAAGCAACAAACTAAGCTAGCTTAGCATTAGTGAGTCTCTGACTTAGCCCCATGTCTGCTTTGAGGTAGACAAAGGTCAACAGATTCAACAGCAGTCAGTAATGTTTCAGTGTTGAAGTGATGAGTATATGTACTCTCAACTTACTGCTTACTACTGAGTAACCACCCTGTTAGTAGTCAAAGAGTGAACAAGGGGGTGATTTCAGACTGTTTCTTGATAATCATGGTGACTGCAGTGAGAATGCAAGACAACCAGCACAGACACCGTACAGAAGTGTTGGGCAGATGGATAAACTTACTGTTGGAGTTACTTCACATAACCCTTCCTAAAACCACTAACTGTCATTTTTATGTTGTTGTTTAACAAGATACAACATTTATTTAGGTCAGTGATGTTGGTAAGCATATTTTTGACCTTTGGAAAGAGCCAGGCTAGCTGTTTGCTGATGCTTCAAATCTTCACGCTAAGCTTCACATAATGTTGAACAGGTTTCTTTAACCAGTCTGTAGTAAAGGTTTTAAGTAGCATCTAAATCTTTGGACAAATGATACCGTGTACTTGGTATATCCCAATCAGGGATTTTTTTTTTCTGCTCCCGATCTGGTATAAGACATTGATTATTCAGTCTTTGCGGAAACCCAAAATCATTTTCCTAGATAATGCACATTTCAGACTATCTCTCTACCTAGTCATGATACCAGGTGGAGCCTCTTATTGCTGATACCATAGCAACCAGTGGAGGGGTGTTAGCAAGCAGAGAGCAATGTGGGAGTGTAGCTAGTAAAGAAGCATTGTGATAAAGACTTCTATGAGGCTTATTGATGTCAGGCCAGCTAATAAATGTCAAGTTAAGCAGAGATAACCTGCGGCAGTATTTCTAAATCTGAAGGGGGATATCTGATGGCTGTTTTCACAGCTTTTTTTTTTACATTTCCATGTGACAACAGACGTAAATAAATTCAGGCATGGGTCTATGCTGATACTGATCAGTTAAAAATCCCCATGATTGGTCATTCCTACTGTGTACCATTGTGTTCTATTGAACACTGTTGTCTTCTAGTCCTGTGTGACATGAGAAAAATCTGTGATGTGCCATGACATTGTTTAGGATTGTGATATGACTATATATTGATTATACACCGATCAGACATAACATTATGACCACCTGCCTAATATTGTGTTGGTCCCCCTTATTTCGTCAAAAATGTTCTGAACCATTGGGCATGGCCTAGACGACCTCTCAGGGTGTCCTGTGGGGTCTGGCACCAGGACGTTGGCAGTGGATCCTTTGGGTACTCTGGCTTGTGCAGTGGGGCCTCTGTCAATCAAACTTGTTCCACTGCATAC
>OMNN01102287.1:21390-32573 GCA_900302755.1 Chromis chromis
AAAGCATTGTACCCTGAGACACCCCTGTACTGCAGACCACTATATACACCAATCAGGCATAACATTATGACCACCTGTCTAATTTTGTGTTGGTCCCCCTTATGTGGTGAAAAATGCTCTGAACCATTGGGCATGGAAAAGAGGACCTCTCAGGGTGTCCTATGGGGTCTGGTACCAGGACCCTTTGGGTACTCTGGCTTGTGCAGTGGGGGCCTCTGTCAATCAAACTTGTTCCACTGCATCCTGTTGATGCTTGATCAGAATGGGGTCTAGGAAGGTTGGAGGTCAAATCAACATCTTGGGCCATTGTCATGTTCCTCAAGATGTTCCTGATTGTTTGATGTTTTTGCCATGTGGTGGGGTGCATTTTCCTGTGGGGGTAGGCCAGTGACATTTTGGATTTCCATTTGCATGAGGGAGTGTGCTTGTTCTGGGACAAGGTTTATTTGGATGTCTTAATCTCATCAACATGGATGCCAAAACCCAAGGTTTTCCAGCAGAACACCACATAGTACCACTATGATCAATGTTATTCACTTCACCTGTCAGTGGTCATAATGTTGTGGCTGATATATATATAGTATATCAGTATATTGATGACTAGCAATACAGCGTGCATATTAGCTGCACAGTTCCTATATCTTTCATCTCTTGACATTTTCCTTGTTCTACTCTAACCTTGCAGTCTCCACCAGGTTGATATCAGTTAGTTTGAGGGTTTGCTGGAGATTCATCTAATTGACTAAATGTTGTGGATGCATAGCACGTTTCCGGGCTCCACCTGATAGGTCCAATGTTTGCATATAGGGTGTGAATGCTTGGTATGTGGAAATAAAAAGATTTTTCATATTAATATCATTTCAGCCAGTCTTTTCCAATCTGTTTTTTGCACATTACATATTGCAGTGACGCTGAAAATATGATTTATCGGACAGCACTGTTGTTACTCCTTTCCTTTTTTGATTTATGAGTTGTTGCTACTATATTTTTCTCATCCTTGTTCTATAATTTTGGGTGAAGTGCATTCTGTTCAGGAGCCCTGATCATAGATGAATCTGCTTTCCTTGCATCTTTTTGGAATTATAAGATTTCAGAACATACAGCAAACACAGCCATAGCTGCTGGACAGAGCTTTGAGCTTAGCACTGCTGCCACAGAGGAAATGTCATATCTCCCTGGTGCTCTTTGTCTTCTGCTGGACCCTCTTCTCAACTTCTCTCCAAACACTTGAGCCAAAGCACTTGACACCGGTCTGAGCTGAACTTTTCAAGCATGTTTGATTTCGTCAGGTCCAGTTTTGAAATGCAGGCTTGCATAAGGTGAAGCCTTCCAGGGTTTGGTAAGAGTGACATCAGAAAGCCATACTGCCCACAGCCAATGGAAGTACAACTCAAGTGGGAGAAAAAGACAATGAATAAAAGTCATTTTTTAAATTTCTGACTTGGAAATTTTACATCCAACTGCTCCACTCTTGATTTTACAGTTTTATTGAGTAGAAGGAGAAAACATGTTCACCAGTGGTAGGGGTATCTAAGTTTGATATGGCTTTGGTCTGCTATTGCCTAAATTCACGGCTCTGCTGCTCTCCTAGTGTTTGATTCAGAAGCCTGGTGTATAATTGCAATAAAACACAAGTTTGAGAGACCACAACTGTGAGAGAAATAACACTGCTGTAATGGTGCTTCATGTGTTGCACCATTACAGCAATTTTCAAAGCACTTGAGATTGGTAGCACTTCAGATTATAGCTACCTTCTTCCATAACTGCAGAACTACCATCTGCTTAGACATCAATATGTCCACAGATACGATGCAGCTTCACACACTGACTTGTTACACCGGTAAGCACATCCATCAGAGCTTTAAAAGAAAAAACACGCAACGATGAGATTAAATAAATGTTACATGCTAAGATATCAGAGCATTTAGCAGTCACATTTGCCATAAATGTGCTGAGATTAATTTAAGCAAAAGGTGGAGCACTGTTAAAGTGCAATCAGCTCAGATCAGCATGACATCAATAATGGCATGATCAGTATATACACACACATGATGCTGCCCTGCCTCCTCTACTAACCAAACACAATTTAATTTCTCTGAGTTTAAAAGCTCATGCACCACATTTTGTGTGTTTTTATAAGACTTGCAATGCAATTACATCTTTGTTAAACAATGAATTATTAATCATAGATATTGAGGGAAGTGTTTACTGTTCATTAATACTTAACAACAAACACAGAAATAAGGCACAATTTGAGAAAGGTTTACATTGTACAGGAAGACATTTAATCTAAAGATAACTTTCTCCTGTGACTGACGCATTTTCAGGTTATCCAACAGCTTGATTAAAACAGCTGTCAGTGCCAGCATGTACCCAGATTATTAAATTATTTTTCTATATAAAACTGTACATTCTGTAAAGCCTTCCAGCTGTGAGTTTTCAACACATGTTAGAAATAAAGTAGAGCTCATTAGCATGATGTATTCTGAAGAGGAGGACTTTGAAGTGACAGCTTTCTGTATAGTATAGGTGTTAACATGTTTGACACAACCTGCAGTGCTCCTCCAAGCTGCTAAAGCTGGAGTAATGTTAGCTCTGAGAGTTGGTTGAAAAGTAAAGGCAACTGGTGGTTCAGCTTGTTTTAGAATGAGAATCTTGAATGTATATTCAGCTGCAATACAAAAGATAATATGCAAAAAGAGGCAAAGAGAGAAAAAGTTCCATGTCCCAGGGTCACCATTTGATGATGATGTAGAAGAAAAAAATATTGTTCTTTTATTGTGGTGTACAGTTAGTTAGTCCTATTGGTGTGGTTTAGGAAAATATCAGATTGACAGGTGCAGACTGGCCATCGGGAAGTTCGGAAATTTTCCCAATGAGTTGGTAGCTCGACATTGTGCAGCCGAGATACAGATGTTCAGTAAGTCATATTAGCTGCAGCGACATGGCAGATGAAGTCTGCAGTAGCAGGTAGCATCACTGAAAAGAGGCAGCACTCAGGAAGACAGTATCTTGCACTTGTTGCTGAAACATGGGTGGCATGGGAAAAAAACTGCGTGTAAACGAGAGGGTTTGTTCAGATTGTGTTTTCAGATTGATTATAGCAGTCTGCACGGGATGGTGAGGATAGTATCAAAGAGGCCGAACCGTCACAGAGGTGTGAGCAGGTGCTTCATCGTGTTTACATATAAAAATAACAATTTAACCTTTATTTATCCCCTTGGGGAAATTCAACTTTTGCATTTAACCCATCCTACTATACATACAAGTAAGAAGGCCAGTGGGCTGCCACGGTGCAGCACCCAGGGAGCAGTCAGGGGTTAAGGGCCTTGCTCAAGGGCCCAACAGTGGCCACAGTGGGATTCGATCCCCTGACCTGATCAGTAGGGGCTTAACCTGTTGTGCCACCACTGCCCCAATGTACAGTGCACATTACTATGTACTATGTACAGTGGCGTGAAAAAGTATTCTCAAATTCTTTTTTTTGTGTGCATATTTCCCCCCATTTTAATGTTTAAGACCATCAAACAAATTTAAATATTAGACAAAGATAACCAAAGTAAACACAAAATGCTGTTTTTAAATGATGATTTAATGTTTTAAGGGAAAAAAGCTATCCAAACCTACCTGGCCCTATGTGAAAAAGTAATTGCTCCCCTTGTTAAATCATGAATTAACTGTGGCTAATCACATTTTTTGGAAAGCTGAGTTCAATTTCACTGACCACACCCAAGCCTGATTACTTTCAGACCTGTTCAATAAAGAAATAACTTAAATAGAACCTGTCTGACAAAATGAAGTTGGCCAAAAGATCTCAAAAAGCTGCAACAAAATGCCGCGATCCAAAGAGATTCAAGAACAGATGAGAAATAAAATAATTGACATCTATAGGCCTGAAAAGGGTTACAAAACCATTTCTCAAGCTTTAGGACTCCAGCAAACCACGGTGAGAGCCATTATCCACAAATGGAAAAAACATGGAACAGTGGTGAACCTTCCCAGGAGTGGCCAGCCTAGCAAGACTACTCCAAGAGCACAGCGACGACTCATCCAGGAGGTCACAAAGGAACAAATACTTTGTCACGGCACTTTAGCTAAAAGAGGAAAATGTTGTTGGTAGCCTTCAGGGTTTCAGCCATAGTATCATGCAGCAGGTTTGCTAATTTCCAGGGTTTAACTGTCAGACTTGGAGCACAAACATTTAGAGAAGGTTACACTAAATTTCTCTAAACTGTTTTTAAAAAATGGTTCTTTATATAACATAAACATGGAAATTTGAAATTTGCATTATAGCCTATAAGGCATTTAACATTTGATAACCAACCCAGCAGTAAAAATGACTTGTTAAACTCAAACAGGTGAACATGGCTCTGAACTGTAAAGAGAAAGGATGCATGAGGAGGGAGCATTAACTAGCACACATCCAATTATAGGTGCACTATTGAATGTCACTATGTCACTGAAGTAAATGAAAACACAATACATCATCCACATGACCAGGGTGGATTACTTCATTATAGTTATGTATCATTGCATTACCATAAATGGCATTAATGGAAAATATGTTGCAATATTTTAAATACAAGTGGTTAAAAAAAAGCAGGCTAAATCAGGTGTCAGGTCATCATTACATGGATTTAATAATGATTTCTTTCTTTCTGTACACACAAACAGTTTCAGTGTTTTACATTTTAGTCTAACGCAACACAAATTACCATATTGTGTGTTTGTTTTTTTCTTTTACTAACGATTCATTGATTGACAAACGTATTTGGTGTATCAAATTCTGCTTGACAGCAAATTCCTGGGCTGTTTTATGTTCCCAGTCCACCCCTGAATATTAGTGTGGGACTCATTTTAGCTGCCTACTTGGTCTTATTTTATGCTGCAACAGTGAAGGCTTTTAGAATGAGGCTTTGGTTTGCAGGGCTGTAAACTCTCCCAAATAGGCTGAAGAAGTTACTACTGTAGGCGGTAAACTTAATAGTAGGTAGTTAGCCAGACATGCTAATCATAGTCGCTTACACTGGGGAAACACACTGTTAAAGTAATTTATTACTTTAGCCACTCTCCAGACTCTCTAAATGCTTATTGCACTTTCTACTACAGCCTCATGCACACCTTTCAGCATGCAAAGACATCCAGTGCTGTCTAAGCTAGTTATGTTTGTGAAGTTAAGACCGGACTGTCACTGTTTGGTGGAGGAACACACACTCTGTCAATTGAGTCTTATCGTACTTCAGAATAAGCCCATTTTGTCATAGATTTCTCACTTTGTGGAAACATAATTTTTTTCCCCTCCCTTCTACTCCTCCCCTCTTCTTTCTCATCTTTCATCGAATATTAAACGTACATACTTTGAATCCATTTAAATTTCTAAATCTCTTGGGAGGATTTCCTGTGATAGCACGCTTGCTGCAGTCTGACTTAAGTTATAGGCGGGCACCTGTAGAGGAGGCCATTTTTCCACCAAGCTCACTCTGGAGCTCAGTCGGCTTACAATTATTAATATGATAGTGGGCTGAGACTCCGAAAAAGCTTTGAGCAGCCTTGAAGAAAATCCAATTATGATCTTTGATTCCTCTCCAGAAACAGATTACCTATCTCACTAATGACATTTTCCTTCCCATTCATGCCCTCTCTAAATGTGACGATTGAGAGACTGTGTGGGTGTTCCAAATGTGCAGGGATGATGATGATAATCTATTCCTTTACAGGTCTATCAGATGGACAGCTCGCATTATGTATAAATGCTTTTCTTGAGATTCCCAGCTGCATGAGATGAACTTTATAAGGATTATTTGAACCTCTCAATATATTAAGTGATCACAAGTGGGGGAAAGAGGATTTTTTTTTTCTGTCTTGCAAGGAGTTTAATTCAAATGAAATGAGGGCAGACTGACATCTAGGCAGATTTTTATTTAGAACTACTGGGCCTGTCATCAGCTGGAGCAGATGGGGCAAAAATCTGTCAGTTCCATGGAGGTCTCTGTGTTTACAAGTGTGTCTAATAGTTTTTTCTTTCATTTCACATCATCGCTTTTTTAACCAGTACCATTGTTTTCTTAGTAGTTAGAATTTACTTTTTTTTTCCATTTCAGTAATGAATAATCCATGACTATACAGCTTTCTACTGTTATTAACAGTTTCAAAACCCTGAGGGCATCACTGATAATTAGATCCTGGTAAAGCTGTCTTCACACTGATCATACTGGGATCTAATGCAGCTTGTGGAAACAATTTTGAGCATTATGTTCATTAACTGTGCTTTATGTTAATAGCTACGGTATTTGCATTATGTCAACTTGTCAAGCTAGTTTCTAATCACAGGTAGGACAGGACTACGCTCTTCTTGGGTCAACATTAGCATTGACAGGTACTGTGTGCAGGGGAGTTACACATTACATACTGGAGAGGTCTTTTTTTTCTAAATCCCTGCAAATACTGAACCTTCAGGATTTTTTAAAAAGTTTTCTTTTCGTCTTGTGGGATTTCATGTCTTGTCACATGATGTTGCTGGAGGATAGCATGTCATTCACAGCGTAGTATACCAAAGTGTAACTACAGCACCTGCACAGATATTTCTGCCAGTGCACCTCTGATACTACCTCCAAAGCTCTGGCAACATTATGAGCACATTGGCACTCAGGTGGAGTCTTTGCTGCCAACCATTACAGCTCCACACCTGAGGCTATGTGAGCAGCAGTCGCACAAGCCCCAAAAGAACCAGCTCAGCTATTCCATGTGGTTGTTTTTTTTTTGTTTTGCTTTCTTTGCATGCAGACCACATCAAATGAGGGGTTCTGTCCTATTCCCTGCCATTTCCTTTTATGTGCCACAGTGTGTTACCATGAGTGTTGCAGAATGAAGGGCAGTGTAAATCTTATGCACCATAGATTCTGCAAGAGTGAAGTAAATACAAAGGCATGTAAGTTGTCGATTAAAAGGGAGAAGCAGATGAACAAGCAGAGGACATTGTTGACTCCTCTTGACTGTCTTGTCTTTGTTGTATTCCTTCCAAAGGTGCACGTATCACTAGGTGCTTTTCCTCTGCAGCAACAGGCGCAAGCTGGCGCGAACATTCACAGGAACAGCCCTTTAATTGGCACAGTTCTGTTTCCACTGCGGTGTAGGATCCACCAGACTCTCGAGGTGACGTAATAATTTTGTTGCGGCTTCAACCTCAATCTCATTTCACAGCCCACCGAAACAATAATGTCAGCTGAGGGAAAACCCAGATGGTTGCTGCATTGCTGTTTGTCGTGTTAAATGGTGTTCATGGCAAATTTGATGCTAGTTAATAGTGATGGTTGAGAGGAGAAAATTGTTATAAGTAAATGGCGCTTGTACCTATCCTTAGTGTAGGTACTTTTTTTCTACCCCTGAAAGACAGGGGCAGTTCCTGCACAAAGGTACAGGCTGCCCTAAAACAACACAGGAGTTCCTGCTATGGAAAACAGCCAAATTGTGTTGTGTTGTTAGCTTGATTTTGCTTTTGGTGTTCCTCTCCCTTCTGTCAATTGGCTCCTAGAGCTTCCTTCTCTCTTGATCATTGGCTGACATCTGGGCCCCTGCAGCCAAATAATGCCCATCAGTGAGCTCTTTATAATCTATACGCAGGCTGACGAGCTGCTTTCCTAGGGCCTCCTTGCCATTTATAACTTTGGGAGTCGCCTTTATTTGACCTGAGGATGTAGGTGTTGTTTGTGTTGTATGTAGTATTCCTGTTAGTTTAGGCTGTTACTCTTTGTTTTGTTCGTAAACCCTTTACTAAGTGACCCACCCACTGCTTGCCAGACAGAACTTGTTGGGAAGAGCTGCCTTTTTTTTCTCCGGTTTTTCTTGTGTTGTCGCTGAGCTTAGGCCCCGTCCACATGAAGACAAACCCAGGCGTAAACGCACAAATAGTTCGTCAAACCAGTGTATCGTCCACACGAAGCCGGCGTTTTGGGGTCTGAAAATGATCATTTCTGAAACCAGGTCCCAGAGTGGAAAGATTTGAAACTGCCGCTTCTGCCGTTCCGTGTTGACGTTGTATCCGCATCGTTTCTGAAACGCTTGCGTCACAGCTCCACCTCTCGATAAATGCGCACGCGCCAAACTCAGAAAAGGACTACAACTATGGCGCCGTACAGTGTTGCATGTGTACTGCTGAAGCTAGTCACCCTGTTATCGCTATTACAGCAAAATATACTTTTTCTGCATTATCACCGTGTTCATCAAACAAATATGGAAAGCACAATACGCCACTTCATGTTCTATGTTTACATCGTATACAGATTTCTGCGCATGCCTAAAGTCCCGCCGCCAGTTTCCGTTACGCCGTCACAGCGCCACCAACAGGCCTGGCATGTGTTTTACATCAAATTCGTGTGGACGGACACATTTACTGAAACGGCTCCGTCTTTACGAAGAACGTTTTTGAAACTATAAGCGTTTTTGCTTCGTGTGGACGGGGCCTTAACTTTATAAAAAAAAGTAAAAAACATTAAGAAAACAGGTAAAATCTGTAAAATAACACTAAATTATACAATCTAAACATATATATATATATGAACTACAGTCAAAACAACTTTAAAAACTTCATTTTTTACAGTGTAGTTTAGATTTTCAGGTCATTTTAGATTTGTTTGTTTGTTTTTGGCCTTGTTTCTTCACAAAGTCCATTTGTTTACATAATCGCATGCCCCAGCTGTGCATTCAGCCCATTACAGTTGCTCTTGTCATTTTTCAGATTTTTGAACTTCCTTTAACGCTTATTATTATTATTGCTTGTGATTTTTTTGAGTTGTGTCATTTCTGAACATGCTGGTTTGGAGGCTTCTGCTCATTTTTTTCTCACCATGCTATTACCACTTTCATTCAATGGCACTGCTGTTGCATGGCGACCAGAACAACAAGAGACATCCGTACAGAAATCAGGCAGAGGGCACACAGAGGATACAGAGTAGGAATGGAGCAACAAGGGAAAAAAAGCTGATGGAGAAAAGGAGATATCTGTGGTATCTAACTTCTATCATCAGGGACAGCGTGAGATCGCTGGACAAAAAGATAGACAAACTAACAGCCCTAGTGAGGAATCGAAGAGAGTTTCATGAGTGTAGCGTTGTGTGTTTACAGGGACATGGCTACAGGAAAATACTTTGGATCCGATCAGACAGATAACAATAAATCCAAGAGGGGCGAGGAAAGAGGCTTGCCATTTTTATTAACAACAAATTTTGTCTTACTGGTTACATTACAACGAAGGACATTTTTCAGCCCATGCATTGAACTATAGTGGGACTATTTCCACACTACATACATGGAGTGAGAGTTTTCATATATTTTCTATGTTATCTCTTCCATCTGTCTTTACACTAACCTTGCAATCACATGTGACATCTTTCACAACCACGAGACTCCTCACTACACATCCCAGTGTTTTCTTTTATTCTTGTATTTCTCGTACTTTCACACTTAGGGCAGCATGGTGGTGCAATGGTTAGCTCAGTCACCTCACAAGAAGAAGGTTGTAGGTTTAAACCTTCTGGTCCACTGGGGCCATGTAACTGTGTGCGGTTTGCATTGTTCTCTGTATGCCTGCACAGGTTTTCTCCTGGTGATCTGGTTTCCTCCCACAGTCCAAAGACATGCATGTAAGGCTGATTGGTGATTCTAAATTGTCTATAAGTGAATGTGAGCGTTGTTTGTTTCTTTGTGTTAGCCCTGCGATGTCTAGGGCAAACACTGCTTCTCGCCCAAAGTCAGCTGGGACAGGCACCCCGGCGACTCTCTACAGGCTAAATTGTGTACTAGTAGCTGAGGGATCGATGAATGATTCTGATTTCAAACTGCCAATAAAAGATTTCAAACTGGCCCAACGATCTCCTCATACTCACCTCGAACTACGTTGCTCCCCTTTCCCCTCGACCGGCCTAGGGACGCAACAGTCTTGAATGATCAGAATCTTCATTGGAATTCGGCAACATGCACGGCCGGGTAGTTAGCATGTCTCCAAGGTTAACATTTTTAATGCAAGACTGAGGGATTCAGAGAAGTGCTCCTTTGAAGTTTCTTGTTGGAGTCAGAAGGGAGGCTGTGAGGCTGTTGAAGACTGTCTGCGATATTGACATTAAAACTCAACACATAGAATGATGCCAATTGAAATTTCATAGTGTTCCCTTCGGGAAGCTGGGGAGTTGGGCATGCCAGTGTGAGATGAATAATGAAACTTCCCTCGCTTTGCTCATTTTTTATTTAATGTGGAACTCTCCTTTGTTGCTCCCTGAAGCTCCACGGGAGCCGGTGTGCACGTAGTACAGGTGTAGAGTCAAAAGAAAAGAGTCAAGTTCTTATTTTATATATGCATGAAATTGGGCATGAAGGTTAAATGATTATGAATAGTCTTTTGTTGTGGATTTATGGATCACTGCTGCCTTTCACTATTGTTTGTCATCACGAATGCTAAACCAGGATTTGGAATCAGTATGGAATTTTTTTAGTTTTTTTTGTAAAGGATTGACAAAGATACCTCAGGGTATAATGGAGTCATATTATTAAATACAAAGACAGAGACTGTGGCATTCAATTTTCCCCCCATGTTCTCGCACATTCACATGCACTTCCCATTTACTTACTGTCAGTTTAGTTCACAATATAATAGGTGCGGTGTCACCTGGGGTCACCTGCATTTGGCAGGAACTGCGTTTGCCACAGTCCACTTGCTGGGTACAGCATCTGTCCAGTCCATGGATGACTGTCATTGTGACTTTAAACTGTTGCATGTTTGTCTACTTTTGGTCAGGCTTTAAACCATTGCCTCATATATAATATCATAGCACAGTGATATCGGGGCACTCACAAAAAGCAGGTTTTAGATGAGACATCATTAGAGTTAAAATTTGCAGATCAAAGAACTTTTAGATGTGTAGGTTAAAGCTGAGCCCAAATTAGTTGAAAAGCAGAAGTTTCTTAGATATCAAAGTCACATATAATCATTTTATCAACCATGTTTTCATGATTATATGCAGTACAGTGATTGGAACAACATATACAGTCATGTGAAAAAATTAGGACACCCCATTAAATATTCAGTTCTTTATTAAGAAATATTCACATATCAATGTCTAATCTTGTTTTTATTTATTTCTGGAAAAGAAAGTGATTTAATTGCAGGTAAAAGATCGGAAGAGCGTCGTGGG
>OMNN01102290.1:6687-34094 GCA_900302755.1 Chromis chromis
CAAACACTTCCTATTCCTGCAAACACATTTACTGACGCTGAATTCTACCATGAATGCTGAATTTTACTGAATTTGCCCTTGAGGATTAATAAAGTATTTCTATTCTATTCTATACACAACCAAATCCTAAAAGATTCATTACCTCCATGAACAAACCTATGCCCTATTTTTCATATTATTAAACACTACAATGGGGTCACTGGCAATGTACAGGTATAAAGAAGCAGTGCACTTCAATAATGGGAAAATGTACATGATGTTGTTTGATACTGCAATCTCAATCAGAGTGACATTAGGGTTATACAAGGTGTTCAATGGCAAATATTTTTATTGCCAAATACTTCATAAAAAAACAGCTGAGCAAAACATTCAGCTTCCACTCCAGTGAGTCTCTCATTCCATGATCAGATTCCAACTCCACCGCTTTGGACTGTAGCTGGCAACAGTAGTTGGCTATCTCACCATGGGTGGATTTTATGGTGTCCTTGTTCGGCTCTGCAGCCCCGGTGAACTTGGCATGGTGGCACATGAACCAGTTCACCACCTGCTGCAGGTTCTGGCTGGAGTGGCCCTCCAGCTTGCAGTGGATCTCCCAGAGAGCAGAAAAAAAAAGGACTACCGTTGCCAGTTGCAGTCCAAGACAGTGGAGTTGGAATCTGTCTGCAGGACAAGACTCACTGGAGAGGCAGCTAAATGACATGAATCACAATGCTGAGCCCAACATGAAGTGGCGTAGTCTCATTGCATGTACCTCGTGTTTACAAAATGCAACGGTCTGACTTACTGACAGCACAGTCATAAACTAAAACTACAGTCTTTCAGTTGTATGCCTTTATGAACCTGTCAAGTTGCAGTTTACATACATGTCAGTCCAGACTCAAAAAACATATGTAGCGAAGGCATGTATAAGTTTATTTAGAGAAGCAAAAAGTCAAAAGGCCTTTGTATTCACATCTTTGGCCAAAAACGCTTATTCTAATAGCCATGACTGTAAACAACACTTCAGATATGCTGAGATGTGAAATATGTACTTCACACACATCTGTAGCCTGGCAGCACAGAAGATCTATACAATCACGACAATGTGAGAAGCGACTGTTCTCACCAATTGAGTATTCGACCACATGTCAAGTACAGTCACAATCCCTCCTTCTGCTTCTGAGTTACGGTGTTGAATAATGGCCAGAAAAGTGCTGCACAATGCAGAAATTGATAATGTTACAATAAAGTTGACCTTTTTGATATAAAATGACATAATTAGCGTATTCTTGAGTTATAGCCTTCAACGTGTTTCATGAGGTCAGAGTGACCTTGACCTTGACCTTCGACCACCAAAATCTTATCAGTTCATCCTTGAGTCCAAGTGAACATTTGTGGCGAATTTGAAGAGATTCCCCTCAAAGCGTTCCTGAGATATTTTGTTCACCAGAACGCGATGAACAGAAACCTAAAAACATTATGCCCCTGGCTGCAGCTGTCACAGGCACGGAGGCATAAAAACACAACTGATTTTGTGTCTCAAGAATAGAGAGCCATCTCATCTGGCCATGCCCCACAGCAACTGTCAGATGCAGGTTTTTTATTCCGCAAAGGGTCACACTCATTAGTCAAACCCTTGTATGGCACGGTAATGAATTAAATTAGGTAGCTCATTAGCAAGCAACTGGGTGATAGGCGAACTCATTTGAAGAGCATGTGCCTTCTCTAGTTTCAACACTGATGAGGATGTTACTCGAATAGGAAGGTGTTTCACTGGGAGGTTGTTTTGCTGCTCACCTTTGAAGGTTTTACACAAGGCACAGAAACGAAACCAATTTTCATACATCTGATCTCGATTGTTGGAAAGACTGGGAGCATAGTTAACAATGCTGAAAAAAGAAGGAAAATAGAAAGATCAAAAATGCACTGATAAGGTCTGAACAGCATCCCCTCAACATGGTATTGTGTTGTTGTCATTATTATTCTCAGTGCATTAAATATAAATAGAATCTGGCAGATATTTGTTGTGATCTAAAGTTGAAACAACACCAGAATGAGCAGAAAATTCACTGAGATAAATTACAGGTCAACACTAACACTTAAAAATAATAATGCACATACTCCTTATGCCTTAAATCCATAACTGAACATGAAAAAGGCAAGACCCACAAGTACACTGTCCCTGTGTTGTTTTTCTATATATTTTTCATTAAAATTAAATTAACTGTACACTAGTAGGAGAAAAAAGAGGGAATAACAGAGCCAACAAAGCCTAGCATATATATACTGTTCTTATATTGCTCTTCGTGTATTCCAAATTAAAGTACAATCATTTTACAAACATAGGAAAAAGAATAAGGGGCTGTAATTACATGAACCTAAAGTATGATTAATGACCCCATATGTTAACAAAGCAGAATTACACCGTGCCCATAAAAAGCATTCACCCCCCAATGAAAGTTTTCCCCGTCTACTGCTTTTCAACATCAAATCAAGTTGCCAAAAAAAAAGACTCATCTCAAAGTAAAAACATGTTTCTACAAAGCAATATCCAAAATATAAAATAATTGATTTCACATGTATTCACCCCCATTAAATTGTCCCCCCAAAAAGAACACAGGTCAGGCAAAAAAGCACACAATTGCTGAAATGGTGATCATCTGAATGCAGGGAATGTATCTCAAGTGATTGTAAAGACACCTGTAGCTGAAAGTCCGGTCACTAGTAAACCAGTACTCCTGGCTATAACTACACCACAAAGACAAAAGAACACTTCAAGCAACTCCGTGAACAGGTTATTGAAAAGAATAAATTAGGGGATGGATACAAGAAAATGTCCAAGTCACTGAATATTCCTTGGAGTACAGTTAAATCCATGATTAAGAAATGGAAGGAATATGGTGCATGCGTATATGTGCCTAGAGCAGGCCATCCTCAAAAACGGAATGACCGTGAGAAAGAAATGAGTGAGGGAGGCCACCAAGACACTTATGACTCCTCTGAAGAAGTTACAAGCTTCATTGGCTGAGATGGGACAAGACTGCATACAGCAACTACTGCCCAAGTTCTTCTCCAGTCAAAGCTTAATGGGATAGTGGCAAAGAAAGCCACTGTTAAAGAAAGCCAACTGGAAGAAGGTTCTTTAGTCTGATGAGACCAAAATTGAGATTTTAGTACATCAGACTAGGCACTATGTTTGGGAGACACAAAACACTGCACATTATCACAACACACCATGCCAACCGTGAAGCATGGTGGTGGCAGCATCATGATGTGTTGTTGCTTCTATACAGCAGGCCCTGAAAGGCCTGTAAAGGTAGAGGGCAAAATTAATGCAGCAAAGTTTAGGAAATCCTCGAGGACAACCTGATGCTGCCTGCAAGATAATTGCAGGGTCCAGTTGTGCAAGGCTGATTAAGACGTATCCATAAAGGCTCAATACTGTAATTGCATCCAAATGTGTTTTTACTAAATACTGACTTGAAGGTGGTGAATATTTATGCAACGTATTTTACATTTTACATTTTTAATTTATTGACATTACTATGTAGAAATCCATTTTCACTTTGACATGAAGATTAATTTTTTTGTAAATTCTTGTCAAAAAACTAAAATTATATTGAACATGATTCAGTGTTAAAAAAGGCAGTAAAAGGGGACACCTTCAAAGGGGAATGAATACTTTTGATAGGCACAGCATCAAAGTAAGCAGGTAGTACATCCAGTTTTACACAACAATAAAAAAAAGGCACATATAATTGAATTTACACACATATAAAGGTAAATAAGTTAAAGGAATGATCACGTTCATACATATGAAATAGAGCCCAGAGGCCCATGGAAGACAACCAGGCAGAAGCTGCCCCACCTCAGGAAGGTTAAGGTTCTGAGTGGCTGGCCAGGACCGGGTACCACCAGATGGAGACCCCACACCAGCCTCTGTCTGCTGCCCAAAATCAAGTTCGTCAGCCTACAGAGCAGGCTGCCCGAAGTGCGTTGCTTAAGTAGGGGAACAACATTGTACATGTTGTTTCAAAAGAGATGCAGGTCTTTGTATTGCAGTGAAAAATGACCCCACAGTAAGTAAAAATGTGACTTGGAGTTGAGATGATTAATAATCCTCAATAATTAGCACAGTTATTAAAAGTACTACTAGATTGTGCTATTGGCAATATCCCCATGAGACTACATCTGCCTGCCCGAAGAACACTGACTTATATTTGTTGCTTAAGAAGACACTGTATTGACTTGCAATCAATTCCCTGGAGATTACGAGTCAACTGATATAGCCAATATCAACTATTAGTAATCAAGGATATGATAATCGATGTCGATAAGCCAGTCAATGTGACACGTAACCAGTCAAATAGTGCTGTAGGTGAGGCAGCAGCATCCAAGCCAAAGGAGCTAATTTTTAAAAGAATTTATTTAATAATCAGTTAAAAAAAAAAAACACACCCAATACCTATAATCAGGAAAAG
Source organism: Chromis chromis (assembly GCA_900302755.1). Lineage (NCBI taxonomy): Eukaryota > Metazoa > Chordata > Actinopteri > Pomacentridae > Chromis > Chromis chromis. Next base: position 11,148 of record OMNN01102290.1, read on the forward strand.
GTTGAATAACGGATCTAAAAATAGGCCGGGGTGATAATTGGCTGACCCCTACTGGAGATTAACGCAACATAATCACTACATGCCCAACCCCAACACTAACTCTAACACTTACTCCAACCTTATCAAAAGACCACACCTTAACCCTGAAATTTAATGATTTACCTCCAGGATCAGGGTTTTGACCACAATTTGAAGGTGAGCCCCAGAACTGTGTGAACTCAATTAATACAGACACACATTCTCTTTTTTTCCCAGACTGTTGCAGTCCCTTTCACTTTGCTTTTGCTCGTCTGTATGAAGGACAAAAAATTCAATATTTGAGTGGTGGGGCGTGCAGGGAGCACAGCTGAGGCCCTGTTTACTTCATAATGGAGACGGAGGGAGAGAGAGAGAGAGAGAGAAAGGGAGAGAGAGAGAGACTTGCGTTCATGGTGTGGGAGATTTCCTCGCTCCTTGTTTACCATTTCCAATGAAAAATCCCTGTTTTCTCTTTCGGTCTGTCTTACACACACATACACATCAGTACACACCCACAGTCACATCACAAGGACAAAACGCACAGTAATCAGAGCTGTGAGTATCCATTATGTTATAAAAGGGGGAAAATGATTGATGCACATATGAATTAAAGTTCAATTGAAGGACGCAGCTCCCAGTTATGGCAGCTATTCATCAATTAGATCCTGAAACACCCCCCTTACAAAGAGAAAAAAAGAAGGTAGCACATAGTTTCTTTACTTTACTTTTATATTCTCCTCTGGATGGACAGAGCACAACTCATCAGCTACTTTTAATAATATAAATAAACAGACAACCCTCTTCCAACATTTGTCAGACAGTAGAAGGTTGTAAATACAAAAAACATATTATAGAATACTAATTTGAACTGCTGCTGCTGGTTTTAAATGTACAGCCTTCAGAGTGATGCGTTAAAGCAAACATACTGTACCTCTTGTCCAGTTCTTTTCTGATTTTTAAATACATCCAGACATATGATGAATTTATCCAGACATACATACTCAAATAGGATCAAAAGGGTGTCAATAATTTGAACCTATTTAATCAGCAACAATATTCATATTCACCAGTAATAATCATTATCTGATTCTTGTGAGAATTTGCTGCTTTTCTTTCCTGTTTTATTACATTATAACCTACAGCTCTGGACCTTCTGACAAAACAAATCATTTAAAGACATCACGTTAGCTTCTTGGATATTTTGCAGGGTGTTTTTCAACCATTGTACAAATTAAATTATTAAATACAAGAGTACTTGACAAATAGCAAAGAAGTTATCACCTTAAACACATTTTCTGTTTCAGACATTTCAAGGATTTCTTGTCCCTGCTTAACCATGTGCCTCTTCCTTGCCACTTACTCAAACACCTTATTTGGCCTCACTATTGTACAAAAAAGTGAGTATTGGGAGAGAAGCACGAGATAGTTTTTCATGTTCATCCGGACACGTGCATTCTTTGCTGCATTTCTCAGACATAACTTGTTAACTTGCCATCATATACTTGTCCTGTGTGCTGTTTGTTGATGTTCTGTTCACAAGGTCACGGTTGGTAGCAACAGAATTGTATTAAAAACCATTGCTTCTTTGGTTGCTGTGTTTTAGTTGTGCTCAGTCATCTAAAAATAGTCATTTTACTCCCTTGTATAACACATGTATGTAGTTATAGACAGTCATATACAGCTGTTAAAGCTCTGCACACCTGACAAGACTAGTTGCAGAGCAGGCAGAGTGTCAGCTCAGCAGCTTTGTTGGCTAGCAGACTGGCATAAAGCTTAACAGTTCATATTTGTGAGCCTGCTTGTAACAGCAGACAACAACATCCTTTAAGCTTTTTTAAAATCCCAACACGTTTTTCGACTATAGCTGCTGATGCTTTCTTTCAAATACCAGACAACGTCTCTCACACTTTTATACTACAATTGAGCTGAGAACCAATAAAGAACCAAGCTTCCTTGACATTTTGCAGCTTTACCTGTGTCAATTCTAGCGTACATTGTGTCTGAAGGAGGTAATCCGTGACACAGAGCTTTGATCAGGCACTTGTTTATGGTGCTGCAATCTAAGGCCTTAATCTGCTAGGGAGATATCAGATAGTGTCATCCCTGGGCGGTGTTGAGTGGATGGGAGAGTGTCTGGTCGTGACTCTGTGTGCATAGGAGGGGATTAACTGAGAACAAAACAGAGAAGAGGAGAAAAGTAGAGAAACACAGAAACTATATAGCAGTAGAGTGACTATGCCTTAAATATAGACATTCATGAACACATTAATTAAATGACACGTAGGACCAACACTTAGAAGTCATCACAATGCTTGACTTCATGCATCAAAAACTCTGCAATTTAAGTTATACTCCCTACACATATAGGGAACACTTTACACTGAAAAGAAAATTAGTATGTTGTCATGACAAATTTGCCAACAGAGGTGAAGTTAAAGGGAAAAAAGAGATCTAAACGGCTGATATTGAGATGTGTCTGCACAAATACGCTACTTATCTATTCGTCATATAAATGTGTTGGAGGGCCCAGTGCCTCTCATTTCACTGTAATATTCATAGTCATTACAGTCTATTCTGTGGCTGTTTTGTCTGTGCACTATTAGTCGCTGTGTTTTTGCCAAAGTAACAATTTCTAGCAGGAGCTTTAACTTCTTAACTTTGCCAGCTGAAATGAACCACACAGTAGTGGCTAGTAGTGTTGCACAGGATACCGATACTAGACAGGTATCGCAATTCCCTGCCATTAAAATCGATACTATTATTATTATAAACTATAATCAGTACCTAAAGAATGACTCTTGAATGTGTCTTGAAAGAAGCTGTATTTTCTGTGAGTTGCCTCGATGAGCGACAGCGGGGCAGCATGTCTGTGCAGCGCTCTGCTTCCTCTCCCTGCAGGCATAGTGGGCAGGCTAACCACTTTGTTTCTTCTCTCATAAGCACACTGCAGCTTTTATAGTGACAAAACCAATGCTCTTGCTGACCATCAACAAAGTAGACAGACAAAACAAAATATGGCAATATTTCACTTACAGCAGGCGGTCAGGACAAAACCACAAAGCCCATCTATCAAGATGTTTTACCTACGCACACCGAGGGAGCAAACATGTCCAGCTTGGCAAGACCATCTTGCCGACACATGGATGTTGATGAAGCAATTAAGGGCAAAGATAACAGTTTAATTTGACTTTATCTTTTTAGCTAACTTACCAATGTAGTACATCTCTGTATGTTTACACTGGTAATGTTAATTCATGTTACTTCAAGCATACAAGTATGCAGATCAACAATACCACTTAAAAACAACTTCTGTAAAAGGAGTTAAAGTGGGTGATTAAAATGTGCACTAAAGTACTGCTCCCATTTATCTCTAAGGATTTAACATTTTATAAGCAGCAGTGTGACACCGAATGTGGAGAAAAGAACTTGTAAGGGATTGATCTTCCTCCAGTCCTGGTTGACATACACATGAAAATGTATGGACACATTACGGTACAGTATTACCCAGTCATTTAATTTTTACTTTTCACATCCTTCACTGCCCATTAAAAAAAAAAAATTGAGTTCCATGACTTGCCATATATTATTACTTTTTCTGACCATTTAGGTTTTTGCTGTAGTATATAGCTTCAGTATCAATATATTTAGGCAGGTATTGTATCAAAGTTGGTTATCATGCCTACAATGCTTTCAGATTAAAGGGTTTACGTTGAGCACCGTTCTTCATGTATTGATATGGAAATGAGGCCTTGTGGTGGTTTGCACCATGACGCAGTCTGAATAGTAATTTCATGTTGTGTGTAACTTTAAGTTGTTTGCAGTTGCATAATTACATATAGATTAGGATTGTTTTTTCATTCTAAATAAGGTTTCCAGTAGCTTTCAAGAAAATGTTGGCTTTAGGAGTAGAGTGGAGGGTTCAAACACTTGGTACAAGAGTTTAGTGTTTGCCTTTAATTTTGAAATTATTCCTGGAGATTGTTTGAAGTTGTAAAAAAATAAAAGTCAAACTGCGTTTTGTGTGTGAATGTGCGCATGTTAATATGTGATAATTTACATTAAAGAAATCAGCAGTATGCAACAGAAAACAAAAGGTCACCTCCACATAACTGTGCACATATTCACAACTCGAGTGAGGGAACAGCAACACATTCACACACGCACAGACACCTTGTATCCACTGCCTACATCTTTTAGTGCTGAAGTGCATTAGGATATGCTATTGTATTGTAGCAGAGAGTTCACATCTTTCATTATGCATCACCATGCCACCATGCAAGTAGAAGAGAGATTAGAGTGCAGATTAGCGAGACTCTATTATTCTATGTCCCAAATGGTTTTGAAATCAATGGTCCAACCCAAGAATGTGATTTTCATTTTAACACTGGCATATTCCACTTCAATTATAGTTATCAAATGTAATTCATTCCTAATGGTACACTATTCACTACATATATGTAACCTTTAGCATTTATTATTTTGTGTGTATCCACGCTGTGCATAACGTACACCTGCCTTTTTATACACAGTGTTATAAAAAAAAACAACAAAAACACATTATTAAGATTACTAAAAAAAAACTAACTAACATAGTCAGTGATATATCTACATGTTAGCTACAGTAACAGTGAGAACCAATAACTGTTTCAAGCAAGTCAGATGATGGAACGACTTGTATCCTCTTGTAACCTCTACACAGGTCTGCTGAGTTACTGTGCATGTTGTTTAAGGAAAAACATGGCAGAGAGAACTATGTTCAGCAACTGTTTGCAGCTATTTCTCCTATATTTTTGGGGAGAAGTGAGCTCATGGCATATCCTTTCGAGTTGATACAGGAGAAAAAATTCATATGAAATTATAGGCGGACATGTCTCAGTGTCTCCTCTTAAATCACAACTTCAGTCTGAGCACATCTCATACACAACTGCACTACAGAGATTAAAAGAGACAAGAGCGTTATGGACTGAAACTGCCTGAAAGAACAGACAGAAAAGAAGGCTAATCATTTTTCAAACTGATGTTTTCCTCAGGACAAGTCTGGGAGGAGGACGAGACACAGCAGAAAAAGGAAAAAAAAAACACAATAAGAAATGCTAATATACACCGAAATTAATTAAATGATGTCAAGTCTGATTTTATCTGACAGGGAGGTAATTTGTCTCTCTTTGGCTGCCTGCGGACTATGGCTTTGTGAGTGTGCGCGCGTATGCGAGTATGCATTAGTTTTGTAATTGCTTTGTGCCAATGGGGCACCTTCTCTGCATTGTATGTGAGTGTAATGTGAGCATTTTTGATATTGCATGTGCTTTCCTGTGATTTTCAGAGAAGGATGTGTCAGCTAAATCACACAAGTGAAGGGCGTATAATACACTCTCAGTTACAGTGCCCTTTACACTTTAAAGCAAAATATTGTGCCCTTCTGAAAATACATGATTCACTTCTGAAACATTAACGCTGCAGGTATTGATTATTTTAGCAATAAAGTAGTCTGCCAATTAATCCATAAATCAATCAAGTTATCATACAAGAAATATTGCTGCTTTGTTGAAGAGAAATGACGATACAGATGACGTGCCAATATCACTGTGCATCCCTATTTAACAGAAGCAGTGACAGCAGAACTCGGCACAACACCAAGGAAAGCACAGGTAATTTATTTTTTTTATGAATTACATTTTTCTTAGATGAGCCTTTTTGGTTGTGTGATCAATGACTTTCCACTTCTTAAAACCAAGGCATAAGTAGTGTAATTTTTTTAGCAATGCACACTTTTGTGTCTTCACATCCAGTACGTTGGTTGTTGACTAATGTTATTTGCAGGCACAACAAATCCTATATTAATTTCATGCTGTCTGCACATCAACACATCCTTACAGTATACCTTAACAACAAAACAGATTGTTAGTTGTTGTTGTTTTGTTGCCGTTTTTCATTGCTTTTACTCAACTAAAAACTATTCTATTCATTACATGGTAGTTTTACCGGGTGCAAGTTATTTCATTTTTTTGGACATAATGCAACTTTTTAAGTTTTATTTCTCTCAAAAAACAAAAGCAGCTAGTTTCTATTTACACATTCGACCTAGTGCAGTAGTGTTGTCACGATACCAAAATTCTGACTTTGATATAATACCTGCCTAAATAAATCAATACTCTATACTGAAACGATACCTCAGCAAACCCCTAAAACATCAGAGAAAGTAATGTAGAACATTAACGTTCCTTCTTTTTTATTGTTAATTTAAAAAGTGCCTTAGTGCACATTTTAATCACACACTTCAACTCCTTTGCTGTAATTCAAGTTGCTTAAATGTCTGTTCCTGCATGGCTTTTTTTTTTTTAGCTCCGACCAAATCACATTAATAACACTATTACAATAATAAACATTTATTAGAACAATGTACATTGTAAACTATCTTTGAAAGAGCCTGTTCTCATTTTAATTTTTAAAAGTAATTGACTAAATAGAAAACTAGAATATATTGGCAGACCTCTGGCAAGACCTTTGTGTTCAGTCTACTTTAGGGCTCCACTGTGTGCAGCCTGATAATCCTGGTTTGTGCTTCATCACATGACGCGCCAGACTTACAGTCACTCATCCTATGTTAATGAATTTCTTGCTCAATAAAATTATAGTTTTTGTGATGTTAAATATTTTCTTGTGTACTTTCTCATAAAGATAGGTATGTTTTTGACAACAAAATAGAATGTTTCAAACATTAATATTGGATTATTGTAAATAATTAGATTCATATTATAGTTTTGTTAAAGCTTTTATACAGTATGCAGTAAACTAACGTCTCCTATACATAAATATTATGGTTTATAGTTAATTTTGTATTTCCAGCCAGGTATCACTTATTAAACAGTGTTTAAATGACTGAACACACCTTCTTGGCAGGTCTATGCTCTACTGAGAGCATTTTGTGTGTATTTGAAACAGTTATTGACAAAAATTGCTTATTTTATGTCCAAGTTGACCATTAACAGTTCTGAATGAGTATAAATTGATTATTATAACTAGTGTTGTTGATGTGCACATGTGAGTGCCTGACTTTTTGTAACTTTCAAGCTATAATAAATTTAATGTTAGCAGTGTGAAGGCTACATTGGCATATAGAGATCTTTTCCACATTGGTTAGTCAGCAAAACTGATGATATAGTTACCATAGCTCGTAGCTAATTACCTCGTTAGACTCCGATTGTGAAAAACGTTCACTTATTACACAAAGAATCACTCGCTTAACTTTTATATTATCTATCACATTCACTAACTGGTCGCTCTTTGAATTCTTTGTACAAGTCGGCGTGCCTGTCGGTGAGATGCTTCACAATTCAGGATGTGCCAACTCCCTCGGACAGCGCAATATTAAAACATGTTTTGCAGACAGGCCTTGTGGCTTTGTGTGGGCTTTCCTTCCCTGCGCTTACTTAAGTGAAATAATTCCATGTTTCACTTCATGTGTCATGGCATGTTTTGGGGCTCTGAAAATTGCTGGAGAGAAAAAGCAGTTGTTATGCCCACTTTGACTGCAGGGAAGCAGAGCGATGCAAACACACACACTGCCCCGCTGTTACACATGCATGTTAATTATAAGAAATGCTGTTTTTAGCAAACTGCTGATCAATTAAAGTATCAATACTAATAAAACAGGATTTAATGGCAAGGTATCGCAGTATTTTTTTTTGTATCAATACACCATGCAACACTATAATAGAGTAAATCTAACGTCACACAAACATCTTTAAAAGCAGCTGTTTAAAATCTCTACCTTGCGCTTAATGTATTCCAGGTACATGAATGACACTACTGCTCTCTTCTTGCTCTCTTTCTGAGAGCAAGTGGTTTTTATCTTAGCTTTTCGGCAGACAAAGAGGTGGTGCACAAAGAGCAACAGAAGTTGCGGCCTAACCTGCTCCAGTGACCTTGCATTCTCCTCAGTTCTCCCACCAGGCCTTTAACCCGCTGACCCTCCTTTACTATGCATCTTCAGCCTTGAGTGGCCCTTTAGGTTTGAGAAAGTGAAGGGCTAAATGAGAGTGGGATGTCTTGTGGGAGGATCTCAAAGCTATTCAAACGCTACTAGTCTAATATGAGGGAAAAATACTGAGAAGAGGGCAGGAGGGGGCTCTGCTGTCTGCTGTATTTTAGCAGTTGCTTGGATCTGTGAACTGTAAAGGAAAATACAATGGTGCTTTTGTGCTGTTAAAAAAAAGAAGTCATATGGAATCATGAAGGAAGATGGTGACAAAGGTAACAAGACTTTCTGCATGATATCAAGATGTAATGTTGTTCCTCCTCCAGCCACAAAAAAAACAACACAATTGTTTGTTAGAGAAATGTGTGGAAGCAATCATCAGCTCTTCTTTTGACATGGTGATGAAACATGTAGAAAGCCTACATGACCAATCAGTGCAGACTGTCCAAGCTGCACTGTGTAACTGTGTGCCCCTAATCATAGCTGACACAATGACGGCACAGTCATTGACGAAGCTCTACTTTCTGCAAATGGCCATGCGCTGATTGTCATATTGTCATTTAAAAGCCGATTAAGTTACTGATGAACGTGCTAACACAGTGTATACTTAATGGCTGCAATCAGCCTTACTTTGATCATGTGTTGTGTATTCACGCCAGACGGCTATCTCCTGCTGTTTGTCTTGCTCTCATATTATTGCCTAATGTAACAACGGGGTGACACGAGTTCAAACACCCACTTTGAGGCAGACATAGGAAGAGAAGAGAATACGGACATGCACACATGAACAAAGTCTCTTCCCATTAACTGTGTCTCTTCCGCTCACAAATAGACAGTCTGCATTCATTCCTCTCAGGCGTAGAGGTCTTGGGGCTCTTTATTAGTCCCTCACACTAAGTGGACAGAGGAAAGGAAAAGCACTCAACAAAGTAGAGCTCTTCACCAAGGCCAAATAACCTCCCCAGTTACCCGCTACATTCACTATGATGATTTTGCCATCTAGATGGCAGCATAGGCGAAAGTTTAGTTGGATGGTACTTCCAAGACAACCGTTGCCTGGTCTCCAAAAACAAATGCTTCATCCATTTTGGGTGAAGGAATGCGTGGAGCAAAAACTGTGTTTAGGTTGCAGAACAACAATTTGACCCAACAGGCATCATCGAGTCGTGCAACTTGTTTTGTATTTTTCAATGTACTTGTAATGAACCAAATACCATCAAAACTAATTCAAAACAGAGTTATACTTTGTCCTTATCAGCACGTTACAATACTAACAAGAAACATTTTACCTGCTATTTATCAACATTATCTATGTGAGCATGTTAAAATGTTTATGCCAGCAATTTCCTCAAAGCACTATTGCTCCTGAGTCTATTCTCTCAGAGCTGCTAATGTGGCTTTCTCTTTTTGTCTTTCTGAGAAACAGTTTTCTATACAATAATGCTGTTGCAGGTAGACATGTGACTCACAGCAGACTATTTTTGATGACATACCAGTATTGCATATATTTCTGGACAGATGTTCTGGTATTCCTCAGAGACAATATTTTTCAGCTGCTGTTTGCTGGAGGGGTTTTGTTGCTCCATCTTACTCTTCAAAATCGTCCAAAGGGGCTCAATTGGATTCTTGGCAGACGACATACTTGGCCAGGTCATAGTTTTTACTTTTTTCTTCTTTAGATACTCTTCTGTGATTTTGGGAGCATTCCTTTTCTGCCAAGCTTCTGGAGAACGGGAGTCAAATTGTTAGTCAGTATTTTTGTATATGCACAGGCATTCATGGTGCCATGCAAAAATGTCATCACCTCAATACCTTTTGCACTCTTGTGTCCCTTTATCATCACACTCCCACCTCTGTGCTTCACTGTCAGGACTATGCATTCACTGTGGTGGTCCTGACCAGGTTAATGCCAAACATTCTGAGCCAAACAACTTTATCTCTGTCCCATTTTGCCAAACAATGTGCTATCAATATTCATTAGGTTTCTTTTCATGTTGTTCAGCAAAGATAAATCTTTCAGTTTTTTGCCAAAGAGAAAGCAAATGCTTTTTTTTTTCTTGGACATCATCCATAAAGCCTGATGTTATGCGAAGTCCTTTGCACTGTCTGATAAAACTTAAGACGAAACTTAGATTTCCATTTATAACACCTGTGCCAAGTTTGAAGCAAAAGATATAGCACACTGTCAGTGGCGTAATTTTAGAAGGATGGTACTGCAGCTTTGATAATGTCTATAACTCATTCTACCCTGACTATTGTGCAACTGTGCACTGACATGCAGATAGGCACAACTGATTGGCCAAAAACTGAGAAGGTTCTGTTGTTCCTAAGTCATTTTAAAGCCCTGTTCAGGCAATTAGGCTATTTGGAAAACACAGGTGTGCTCAATTTTATTTCAGTGATCACAGGTTTTCTAACTTGTGTGTCAGTGGTCACATAAAGAGTGTTTCAAAGCATTAATCACAAACAGGCTCTCTATCCGCTATTACTTTGCTCATTACTGAATATTCATGATACGAAAAAGAAATCTTTGTTAGAATCTCCGAAAGGTCCAGCCTACAAACTTGAAGATTGAGGCCAGTCAGCAGCAATCACCATCATAACGTTTATATGACATGTCATGACACTTCAAACCTTTCCCATGTCCATGGATTTTAATGCAAGAAAATCACCCTGTAAATCTATCTATAATTGAGTGTTGTTTTCTTTACTTTTCCATATTGGCAATGGAGGCAGATCTGTGGAGGACCTGTTGTTTTTGATGGTATAATAGATCAAGGTTAGTATAGACAGCACATAATTACTAATATTATATACTCAAATGAACCTGAAATAAGGATTGTCACATCATTTGTCATCTTCAACACGTCCTCTAGAAAGCTTCAGTATATTTAGGCTACAACAGTTCGGCCTTTCATTTAAAAAGGAAATTACCCAAAAATCACAGCAAATGAGTTGGATTGAAGGTAGTGAAGAATTAGACAGCTTTTGCCAAGTCTATCTTTCTCAAACCAGCCCCTTGGTGAGTGTAACTGAGGCTGTGTGGCACTGGAGAACAAGTGTAATTAACAGAAGGAATTAGTAGGAAAGAAAGAAAGGCAGGTTGCACCTGCATCTGACAACAACAAAGACAATTCTCCACTACAAAAACTGAACCGACAACGTGCAGTGTAAGAACAGTAGCAATGCTCTTGCAGTAAGAACTTATAAAGATGTAACCTTTACTTCATCACTGAATGTGTGTTACTTAGAGTCAAAATATAAAATTGAGATGTGCCACTTTTATGTGTGAAAGGACACAATTATGCCTCCACTGTAAGCCAACAAAGAACTGTCATCAAGCCATTATGTTACACATGAATAGAGCAGCATAATTGCAATGGAGAGTTGACTTTAACAATGACGCCTCCGCACTTAAGACTGCTGCTTAATTAAAATGCAGCGTTGCCTTCAATTGGTCTCATTTATCACTCTGCTCACATGTTATTAGTATATTCTATGAGTGGAAGTCATTTTAAAATCTTACTTCATTGCCATTAACTTTGCAGACAGGAGGAAATGCTAGTTTGCCTACTGTGTCCTTGATTAATCTTTAATGTAAGACAATGCTGTTACACACAACTTACTTAGCAACTCTTACCACCATGGTATAACCACTTCACTCCACATTTAGAAAGACTATATGCTCAACATTGTGTTTGACAATAATGCAATAGCTGTCATAAATAATAGACTTGAAAACTAGCAAAGTCAACGCAAATAAACATGGCTTAACATTAAGCCATGCGGAAAATATTTTTTAATTTAGTGCCTCTGTCATAGTGCCACAAAGTCATAAAAGTTATAGGGGCATTTCTGGCTATTTGTGGACAAAGTTCAGCAAAATTATATATGCTGTCGTGACGTAGGTGAAGACAATGTGCACAAATGGTGGAATAAAGGTGGTCTGACGTTTATTTGTGAGCAATTAGTTAACTGAACAATTAAACGTAGGTACCTTCGCTAGTAAACATCAGGAAAAATAGTCAGTTAAACTAATTATTAATATTCTGCGTCCACACTACAATCTCTCTGTCTGACAAGCGTTTTAGAATCAATTCAGAAATGTTCCCCGTCCATACTAATATGCCAGAAGACAGATTACACATGACCATTTATGTACCCTGGACATGCACATGCCAGTGTAAACAGAAAGCAGAGGGTTGGATGATTAGCTGTAGAGTCTTGTAATATAGGCATCACCAATCAGGGACTGAAAGGAGTCTGTGTCATTGTTTCTAAAAGTCTCCGTTACTCCCTGTCCAAATGTCAACACTGCAAACAGACATCTCACCCAGGCTAATACCCAGATGTTGTATTTTGATCAAGAAAATGAAATGAAGGTGTAGGCAGGATCAGAATAAACTGGCTTGTATCCACTCAACCGCAGCAAAGCACATTCAGCACTGGTATGTGGATGATAATATGAAAGGTATGTATTTTACATTTTACGTGTTAAATTTAATTTAGTGAATTGTTGTCATGTTTTGTAAGAGAATGTGCAATGTTCATATCAGCACAAAGTTCTACAGCAGCATTTAGATAAAAGCCTGGTTACTGAAGAATGGGATTAATGGTGTTAATGGGCTCTTGAATACATAATGTCAGCAATTTTTAACTATATTAATTATATTGTGCTCACTTATTGTTTTTTGAGTGTTTTCTAACTTTTCAGCTAGTCTAAATTTAAATTTCTGTTTAATCAACTTCCATAGTTTGAGCCAGCTGTGTCACACCTGGAAGATTGATTAGAGGTGAGGGACAAATCCTGCTGAGATTCAAATCACAAGAAAAATGCAAGAAGCTGCCCCTGCTACTCCTAAAATCCAAATATATGTAGTGATGACAACCTATAGAGAAAAGCTAAATCCTCAGGAACAGATATGATTTGTCATCAGAGAGATTTGTCTACTGTTTCAGGGTGTTATTCTCCTGCAGCATCCTTTATAGTCAATGACCAGTGTTTATCATTACTTTAGGTCATGCTGTGTTATGCGTCATTAAAATTAATTTATGCCTAGAACTGACACAGCAGGTCTTTACTCCCACAATATATTTTATTCACTTCAAGTGTAAAATATTTCATGTATTTATCAGTTCATCAGACAAATAAGTTTTCAACAAGCATCATAGGGTTCATCATGCAGACTTCAAAATGTTTACAGTAAGCAATGGGTGTGCATTCTAACCAGTCCTATGGGCTACTAGATACAACCCAAGGCAACCATGTAGTTGTATACGGAGTAATTATCAGCCATGTGCGACAACAATAAACCTCGTTTGTTACTGCAGACACTTCAGCTTGTCATGGCAGGAAAAGCATATGTGCACTTAATAACATGACTGCATTCTACTTAGGGAAGCTGGTTCCAGGGTCAAGGGGCAACAGGGATGGAACTGAGTCATTGTTGTCACAATGCCTACAGAAAAGTAAAATACTAGGAAATCTAGAGATTACTCCAATTTTGAGTTTCCTGACGCAATGACATATGAGACGTTTACAAAAAAAGAATTGTTTCATAAAATACAATGTGGAGGCATCTGTACAGTGTACCCAGAAATCACTGAAAGTGGGCACAGAGAAGGTGTTTTAACAAAAAGGGACAATTATTGCCATAATATTATATGACCAGTGTTCAGATGAGTTGCATTACAGACATCATCAGGGATTGACTTATATATACTGAACAAAAATATACAAGCAGCATGTAATATTTTGTTAGACTCTATCCATTCTTTTCAACACTGGGAAAAAGTACATGTTATTGCAACACATGGCATCTCTACAAGAGAATGGACATCATGAAAGAACAAAGTTTGCTCTATACTGGAAATGATAATGGGAAGATTGAGAGTGGGGTCGGTCATAGACCAGAAACCACAAGCCAGCAACGAGTGTGTCCACTATTTGCATCATGTAGTGCCACACATCTGCAACACATAAAGTTAATGAGGATGTCGATGCTGGCTTGTGGAATGTTTTCACACTCTTCCTGAAGGGCTTGGTGAAATTGGCAGAAATTTTGGGGGACAGAGCTGTCGGAAATTATTTCTCAGATGAAAAATGGTGGAGTTGCGGACATTCAAGTCCCTGGCTTTGTCCGTAACTGACATGCCAGCATCCAGCATGCCAACAGCTCATGTTCGTCTTTCTCTTGTCATCTGTGCCAATGTGGCATTTGAATAAACCTGTATTTTAGAGAGCCATTTTATAGTCTCTGGTCAAAGGAGTGTCTAAGTACTGGTCACACTATCTGATCATTGTCCTTAAAAGCCAGACCCAACCAGGGTGAGGATGAGCTCAGTGGCCAACAGTTTGTCACCAGTTGAACAACTTGACTTTTTGTGCACAACTTACGAAATTTTACACTTTTCGAACCATAACAACAGAAATGAGATTTTAAACTTTTTCTTCAAGTCAGAAAAGAAGGCCATTTGCTGTGTTTATCATTTTGGTCAGTACACATACCTCCATACATTTACCCATCTGCATCTGATGGAGGGCTTGGAAACATAGCCCCCAGCTGACTGAAAGCTGCAGCGACACAAACACACACACAAATACAGGGCCAGTGTTCTACCAAAAAAGTGATTGCCAAAAACTGAGAGCTGTCCACGGGAGCAATTATCCTTATGTCTGTATTATTTTACCTGCTCTGTGCCCTGGATTATAACCAATACTTTCATATGGCTTTAAAGGACCAATTCAGCTTATATAATGCAGTTTTCTACATGTCAAAAAGTGACTGCACCCTACATTGTGACTGAACTATTGTTAATGCATTATTTCATTCATGGGGGTTATATTATTAAAATTACAGCGCATTGGATAATTGATATCCAACCCATCAATAATGGTAATATCAGTATTAGACTTACCAAACACATAGGCCTATAGCCAAACATCAAAAACAACTATTGCACTACCTATATTCATCCTAAATGTCATGACTACTCTATAAACTGCTTTGCAACAAAATACAAACTGTAATACAAACTACCGACCCCACCGGACACAATAGTACACAACAACCTGGCACAGCGGCCAAATAACCACACAGATTACAAATACACGGCTGCAGCAGCACATCCTACTGGTTGGCAGAACCAGCAGAACCAGCAGCACAAGCTAAAGACGCTAACATTAGCAACATGGGAGATAGCAGAGGATGTAAATAGATTACCTTTGATGAATCCACGTCGTCACTTCCATGGTAGCTGAACTGCGTGACATCTCGTCGTGTTTGTCATATATAGTGGTCCGAACGTGTACTACACCAAGCACACTGCAATGGAAATATGCTAGTGGGGTTTGGCTCAATGCTCACTAAGCTAATTCAAGTTAGCCGCAGGATTTGGGCTATTAGCATTAGCGTCCATCTGCGTAGAGTGAAAAAAACAGCGGTGTAGCATGGAAAATAACGACTAAACCTGAACGTTTTGTCTCTCTTGACAGAGCAAAGCTAAAATACTTTACTTGTGCTTTACTTGAGGCTTCTAAATGCAGCTAGCCTGTTAGTCTGCAATACCTGTTCAATTCTCTACAGCTCTGAGCAGAGGAGCATCATGGGCAATTGAGTTCCTGACAGGTTCACAGAAAACAAATTTATCATCAAATGGTAAACAATACCTATATTAAATGTTTTATTTTCAGCTATGAGACAATCCAGAGAACTTTAAAAATAACTGTACATTCATTAGGCTAATTGACATTTTACCCGTGTGTGTTTGAAGCCCTTTGACCTGGTGTGCACAGGCCCAGCTATCACAAAGGATCATATTTGATTATCTGGGGATACTGTATGCTTATATGATAACAATAAAATTGTTTTAAAAAGCTTGCTCAATGTAATATGCAGAACAGACTACATGTTTTAATTATTTAGATGCCAGAAAATCTCATGAGATACCATCTAAAGACTAGCTGGCAGTTGGCCTTAAAGGATTTACAATTTTTGCTAAATTGCAAAAAAATAAAAAATAAAAAAACAGGTATCTTAGCAAAATTCTGCTTGGGCAATAGCTGCAGACTCAGTAGTCTATGCATGACTGCACAGTAGGGTTAAGTGATTGGCAGATATGTTTAGGTCATTGTGGAATCACTAGTGTATCATGTTTCTCCCTGAGTTATAAGTGAGAGCATCGCTTGCTCAAGGGTGTTATAGTCTCTGAGACTCTGATGCTTTTCATTAAGACAAGAGGCAGAAGAGAATTCCTAAAAGTGCCATTAGGGCACTTCCAGAAATTTCATTTAGATTGCCAAATATATCTTTTATTTATTTCTAAAACACTGATGTGGTGAAGATAGCATGAACATAAACGGCAATGCCCCACACATAGACAGGCACCCTCTCCATGGAGATATATTCAGTCATCATAACGTATCTTTCATTATTGGAAGTGAAGGGAAATATAAATGAGTTGTAATGACCATTTTCTCATTTAAAGCGCCTATGTATTTTCAATGGAAGCTTCTCTGCGTGAATATTGCTTTGCCCAACAAAGTGAGTGATAAACACTAAATGCTGAGCCGCTCATATTCAACAGTAATCAGATGAGCAGTATTTCACAAGCAGTATGCAAATGACCAATGAGATTGCCTTATTAATCTCAATGTTTGCATTGTCAACCACTACTTAGTGAAATGCTGGACAGTTTTAGATCTTCCCAAGCTTGAAATGACAATATTTGAATGTAGCCAAAATGAAGTAGCTTGTGCAAATCTTGCATAACTGCTGATTAAATTCTAATATGACAAATAAATCATTAAACTTAAATGGATTTGGGGTAGTTTGTTATGGAACTACTTAGCCATTCATTGTCTTGATATAATTGTGCAACACAGTTGTATACTTTGCATTGGGGGTCATTTTATTGAAGGAGAGATTGTAATATGTCCCTGGTTTGACAGATTCCATCCTGTCCTGCTTAAGAGCATTATGTTGCAGAGCTATTGCCAACTCTTCATAAACATATTTGAAGACACTCATGTAATCATGATTCATTGCTGTCACGACCATATGTACAGTTGCTCTGTTATTAATGACAAACAAATATATTCCTGAACCTATATCCATTATATTATTTATGTGTGTGCTTGTGTGTCCTCTATCCTCTGTTCTTTCATAGTTTTTTTTCCCTCTGGCTTTGGCACATTAAAAAATTAGTAAGTTTCATATAACAACCCTTCTCTGCTATTTGTGTTTATATTGATTGGAATCATCATTGTTCCATTGTAAAAAAAAAAAGAAAAAGAAAAAAAAGAATAGATGACTATGAGAGAAGCAAGGGAGCTTTTTAAAAACTTGCAGCAAACTGAAACAATGGTCCTAGCAGGCAAAAGACCCAAAGGCATGAGTCTAAACACAAGGCCGATAGAATAAAATAAATAAAAAATGTCTTTTGCTTGAAGCAGGAGTTCGATACTCAGAAAATCGGTCCAGAGATCAGGCAGAGGTTTCCGCAACCACTAGGCAAGGCCACAGTCAAACAAACAAAAGAAGTAAGGTCTAATTACAGCAAGGAATGCACAGGGTGAAACAGTTGGAACGCTAAACACAGAGGTACAGGGACAAGCTGACACAGGGAGATGGGAGCACAGAGATTAAATATACAAGGAAAGGAAGATGATTGGACACAGGTGAAATTAATAGGGCAGGGCAGGTAATCACACAGGCAGGAAACTCATGAGGGCAGGCAGTGAAGATATATGGAACAAGACATGAGATGAGTACTTTCAAAACAGAACATTACTAGGAACAAGACACAAGACAAGCATAACGTTTTGCAGCAGCCTGGGACACTAAAGGTTTGGGGAATCCACATGGGTCTGGGGAGCGTGAGTCTTACAGGCACTGGATTAATAAGTTCAGAGACAGAAAAGGGACCAACAAAATAAGGAAAAACCTTGTGGGATTCCACACCGAGAGAAATGTCCTGAGTGAGTCTACTTGTAATATGCTGAATGCCTTAGAAACACCTGCTGAGGCCAGTTCCCCGTGCTGGGACACCAGCAAACTTGGGCCAGTGCAGAAGGCACACTAATCTCAGGTGGTTGGTAGCTTCAGGCACACATAAAGAGGTAGAGACTAGCTGCAGCACTAGACAGTGTATCGTGAGCTTATTCAGCCCAGATGAGGCATTTCCTCAAGGAGGTCGGCTTTTTGGAAACAATGCAGCACAGACTCATCTCCAGGTCCTGGTTAAGCTGCTCACTTTGGCCATCGGACCAGGGTTGTTAACTGGAGGAAAAACTGACTACTGCACCAAGAAAAGAGGCACCGAGCAGAGAGCAGAACACTTTTCAGAACTTGAAGCTAAACTGGGGCCCCCAGTCCAACACCACCTTCCTTCAGAAACCATGACTACATTCCAATTTGCATACTTTTTACTTTAAGTACAAACAACAGTACACAAAGTATGTATTGTTTTATGCAGTATGCATACAATTAGGGCTAGACTAGACTAGTTCCAAATTGCAAATACTTTTTGCTTTAAGTACAAAGAACAGTTTCCCTCACAAAGTATGTGCTGTTTTATGCAGTATGCATACAATCAGGATATACTACTTCAGCATAATAATGCGCCTTAAACTTCGACCGTTGCAGTCTGTAGTGCGGAATGGTTTGCCATGCGTTTGTGCACCATGGGTGGCTCAAGATTGTTTAGACTGGCATGCAACATTGCAATGTATGTGACATAACTGCACAGAGGATTGTGGTTTGAAATGGCCAGAAAAGCATGCTGGTTTGCATACTGTAAAATTCAACTGGATGTGTCAAGACATCGGGGCATTTCTGGCATACTACATTTGACATACTATGTATTGGGACATAGCCTACTAAATCTTCTCTGGCACACTATATAGTATGGTAGTATGGATATTGGAATGCTGCTGATGTATACAAAAAAACAGGACAACCCCTGTCATTTTCTTGGCAAGTAACTTGGGCAGAGGAATGAAGTGCACCATTTTAGAGAATCTATCCACAACGGTAAGAAGAGTGTTGATCTTCGGACAGGGCAGACATGTGACAATGTTTAGAGAAATGTCAACCATTATCCAAAATGTGATGGCACATTAATCGTACACCACTAAGACCTCTGTATACTCAGATGTCGAAAGCTGCAATTTTTGTATTATAGTTCTCCTTTCACAGAAAATTCAAATGGATTCTAAGCTTCCATGAAACCGACTGAAGCTAAAATTTCCTACTGTGTGACTTGGTCCAACTGTAAAGTAACAGGTGTGAGCTGAGCGCCTGCACCCATGTTTCTTGGCATTGGCAGACCACTTGCAGCGGTGAAGTACATGCAGTAACAGTATCAAGGTCCATTTAATGTGTCTGCACTGTAAGAAACCAGATTCACTAAGAATCATGCAGGATTTATTACCGGGCTATCTACATGTCGTCTTGTATGATGCTCTGTATGTGTATGCATTCCTGGAGAGACTGTAGCCTCTGGAGACAGACAGCCTGTGAAGAGAATCCAATATGCTGTTCCATAATGAAAGCTCTCAAGGGGGATCGCAACACTGCTTAGTGGGCTTTGTACAGTCCATTCAATCAGAGGCTGCCAACCTGCTGGGATTTAGAGGCAGCCGCCCTCACCAGTGGCTCTCTGAGAAAAAGAGATAGCGATGCCAAAACAGTGGAAACAACACAAAACAAGTTTTTGGGGGCTTTCATTATGAATTTTAAAATTACTGTACAGTTGCATCAGGTAATAGGATGTGATTGTTGCAAACCGCTGGAAAGTAGCCATCTGCTCTGGTGAGACATTCACAGCATGTGTCGTCTGTGTTGAAAGTTATACGGCTTAGTTGCTGTGACAATCAGTTCAGCAACCTGGTATGAGATGGCAGCAGAGAAGTGAGTATGTGACACCAAGTGGCGTACTGTGGAAAACAGACTTCTTGCTGGAGCGAGCGAAACTGCAGTTCTGGCACACAGCCACTTCTTAAACCTCTGTCTTTGGAAGTGTTTACATCAGCACATATAAAGATAGGTGCACACTGAAACGGGTAGACAGTAAAATGCAGTGCTAGAGTATGATGCACTGTCAAATAGAGCCTTCACTTTTATTTGTTGAGAAGTGTTAGTCAATTTATTTACCTAAAGACTTTCAAGATCATTTACATTCAGCTGCACCGACCATCACTCATATCACGTAAAAATCCATATAGTTTGTCGGGGGGTTTGGCGTGTGAGTGCGAGAGGACAGGCAGTGACAGATTGTTTCGATCACACTCTATTACCATCTTAAGGCAAGTGATTTGACTTTGCATGGGACAAGGGCTCCGAGATGCTGATCTTGTTATTGGATTTCCTATGATAATGTCATAAAATGTCATCAGCTGGAAAAGAGATGCATCTATCATGCATGAGCAAGTGTCAGAAGTAATGACACTTTATTATTGGTGCTCCTGTGTGACTTTCTGGCAAGTGTACAAGTTTGTGTGTGTGTTTGTTGCTTTTATTGTAAAATAACAACAACAAAAAAACAGCTGAGGAGTCGAGATTGTGGTGATGGGAGTGCTGCTGTCTGACTGCTCTTTCTAGCTTAAAGGCATAATATGTGGAATGGTGAGAGATGTCTGCAGCCTCATATGGGCAAAATGAAGATGTCATGCTGTGACTACAGGCCACATAACACTCCCCTGTATCTGGCTGAACCACTTGAGAACGGGCTGACATTTGAAGTAAGGACGCGCAAAGGGCACTCCAAACCATAAGGGCTGAATTGGAAGTATCACTGGATCCCATCTAGAAGGGGATAAAGACGGCCACACAAAGCCAATCAGTTTAAAAGAAATAGTGGGTGATTAATGTGAACATTAAATCTCTGACTTGCTAATCCTGTAAAAGTACAAATTCACTATTTGTACCTTTTTCACCCATTTTCTATAATTGGAATTATAATTGGAAAAACTTAAGAATAAAAGGCGATCCCAAAGGAAATACAAACCCACTGGATTTACATTTGGTAGTCCATTTGGTGTATGCCCCCAGTGAATATCCCAGTATAATGTGATGGGATCCAGTGTTAATAACAAGCCAAAAATATTAAGGATTTTACTTTTTATCTGGGTTTTGCTCACTGAGTCTGGGATTCTACTTACAGCAATGTTGAAATGAACACAATCCACCTTTAAATATTGACTGATCTTTATTCATATTGAATTAAAAATATAGTTTTGACAGATTCATGTAACAAAACAGGGGAAATATGTATTTAATTGTTGTAGCTTGAGCAATGTGTCAATTAACCAGTGAAAAGAAACACGTAAAACTGGTAATATGTGACAAAGCTTATAGAACTTAGTTCTCAATCATTCTAATGAGTCAATACAAAGAAATTATAATTTATGCTAATTTCACCATAGAACAGACTTTCTTCCAAACTTCAATGAACAGATTCAATGACTTTTGAGGAGTTTGCCAAACTGACCACATTCCTACATATACTGTATATGTAAATGCTGGATCTTGTATGTAAAATGACAGGATTGCCATCAGAATCATCAAATGCAAATCAACTTTCCTATGGTAAGTGTATAATTAACAGACAGTATTCTGTAAATATGGCATAAATATACAAAAGTTATGACAAACATTTAAGTAGTCCATGTTCATACTGGTTAAAATTCTTACTTTTGAAAACAAAAATTCAGAAATTATCATCAGTAAACCATACAGTGTTCTGAGAAAACGGCTCAAAAACCTTTAGCTGTCTGGCTCACTCCCTGCATGCATAACACAAATTGTGCTTGAGTCTTCTACAACTGAAATATGTTATTTTGTCAAATTGAGTGTCCAGAAATTTCTTCTGTCCGTAACAGGTTTAGATAGTAATTTGAACAAACCATTCGGATTCTTATAAAATCATTTGATGTCTGCCTGATTGTTGCCTGCACACTTGCTGCACAGCCACAATGAAAGCAGTTCACCGTGATGATTTTTGGTGGCAGTATTCACATCTAATATTAGGTATGCTGACAAACAGGCACAACTCCGCAAAAGTCCTACAAAGATCCAGTGAAGTGAAAATAGTAGCTTCCTGTAAAATTGCGACTTCTTGAAAAGAGTGAAGCCCCGATGAAGCCAAAGTAGTACCTACTAACTATCTGCACAAGCAAATACCAGTGATTCAAACGATCAATCCATCCTTGCCAACTGTCTTCCATTGTGTTTCTCAAATATCATCAAGTCACTCTGGGGGCTGCAACATGATAATGCTACACCATTCAATCATTATTGCCCCAAATGGATGAAAGTAAACAATGACTGAGCTCAGTGCAAATGGAAATGAAAATACACATGAAAATATAGTATAGGTCCGCATGTAAAGTGACACTTGTGGATTAATAACATTTGTTAGGAAAAGACTCAGAAAAAAGGGGGATGTCATATTGAATATTCATTAGTATTGCAACAGCATCTTAAGAGTGTACAAAATCTTAAAAACAAACTAAGGAGGTGGATAATATTGAGAGAAGTATGAAGGGTAATGTGGGTATAATATGCCCAGTGGGGGGGAAAAAGAAGAGGAAAATTCACTCCTACAAAGTGAGCAAGAGCAGAGTTTGAAACACAAAATCCACCAAGTTGTGCTGAAAACACAATCACACAATCACAGGGGGAAATGATGGGGTGGAGGGGTGACAAGAAGACCCTGCAAGCGTTTTTAAAGTCAGAGTTCACTCTTCAAATTACATTTACAGAATATATATATATATACTGTATATATATTTATATACATACAGAAAAGATATTCCCCAAAGAAAAGATTAAGATACGGTAGACCACTAAGAAATGCAATGATGCAAGGAGAAATAATAAAAACAAACTAAAATCTTCAGCTGGAAAAAAGCATCATTGTCCTATTTACAGATGTACCTGGCCACTTTT
>OMNN01102292.1:1917-12025 GCA_900302755.1 Chromis chromis
TATTGTGAAATGTGTGACTTGACAAAGGGGGAAGGAACGGAAAAATAGGTGGAGAGGCCTTATAAATCATTTGGGGTGGGGTGGTGGTGGGGGGCATAAAAGAAGAAGGATGGGGGGGAAGGAAAGCTGGGAGTAAACATGGAAGGATGCGGTGGGGAAGGGAAGTCCCTGCTGCCTAATGAGAGTATTGTTGAGGATATTTGTGTAAACTGTGGTCAGAACTCAGCTGCTAAGCCGGTCACAAGGCTGCCAGGAGAGGCTCAGACCCTCGCTCTGACGAAAACACATTCACATTCCCCCTGTCCCTCTCTCACTTTGTCTCGCTCTCTGACACACAAAAGAGGAGGGCTTGGTCCTGCAGCGTTGAGGGAAACCAGACAGCCTTGAGGACTGGACTGTAGTATCACCGGACCTGTGAATGTGTGTGTGTTGTGGGTTCTGCTGCTGTGGACGCTGGACTGGATGCTGGTTTAGGCCGTGTCGCTCGGCCCCTCCTGTACACTGTTTGACAGAAAGAACAGTGACGACATGGGATCAGTGATGTGTAAGTGATAATACTGACTGTTACCGGTGTGAATGTGGTTGACGTGATTTGTTAAGAAGGGTCAACACCTGGGACAAGGCTGCTTGCTTGATAGCGATGGAGATTAAACCCCCAACCAACCAGCTGATTGTGGGTGTGTGGTGCTTTCATACCGTTTTAGGTGGAGTAGTTATGGATAAGTGTTCATTTATTTTAGTGTGGCCCTCCAGGAGCTCATCTTATATCTCGGTAGTGCTAACTATAAACTGTAGATCAGTATAGGGATTGAAATGAAGCTATAGATATGTTTATGTTTTTGTTTGCTTTTTGCGTCTTGAGTGAACTTTTGTCATTGATGTATAGCATATGCACTTGTTGAGTGTTGATACAGAAGATGTGAAATTGTGTAGTGCTGTATCATGGATTTAATCTGCACCAATTTTGTCATTAGTTCATATTATCTATTGTTTTCAGATGTGCCAAATGTCTGAAAAGTACAGTAAAAAAAACAAACAAAAAAGAAACAACAACTTAGTACCACAGGCATAGTAAATGATTCAAAATCACTTTTTTCTTGTCTTTGAGGTGTAGGGCTATTTAATCTTATGTAGTGTTAAAAACAAACAGATAGATAGACTACATCCCCAAAGTACATCAGTTTACCTGTGACCATAGCAACAGAAATCGTTAAACACGTGAAACGCGTGCTATATAAATAAAGTTGGCTCTAATGTTATTATACGATCTACAATGTGTGTAATTTGGCTACACATTTGCAGCACTTGAGACCAAAACAAATTTCCCCACAGGCAATAAATTACATTTTATTGTATCGTAATTTCTAATGAATGCGAACTCCATGAACAAGGTTATAAAAAGATGAGTAAGCACCATATCTTCCTCAGTTTTGGCCTGGATTGTAACATGCAACATGGCTTCATGTAGTGAGGAACTGCATGGACCAGTAAAAAAACACTTTATCAAGATTGAAGAGGAAGCAAGTGTGTCATTGGACTACTAATTATAAGCCAAAACACAGCTGCCGCAGTGGTTAGAAGTTACAGGAAGAACCGTGCTACCAATAACAGAAGCTAGTGTTTCAGTGATGCTCAGATAGTGTGCAGTGTGTGGGAGAAAAATTGAGGTGCTATGTCTTGAACACGCCTGTTCTTGATTTTGAACAGTTGAAGGCTCTTTAGTTTATGTTGCTTAGTTGTCTACAAAAAATCTTTAGAAACTTCCTTGATTTATTGTTGGTCATTTGATTATATTGCATTATGTATGAGGAGTTATAGCTCTGGCTATTGGGGGAAAGTGACAAGGATCTACAGAGGTTAAGGCAGGTGCTGAGAAGCCAGCTGAATGGTAGGAATTAGATCAAAGCCAAATTAGATCACACTCATCAGATACCCTCTAAGCTCATGAGAGGAGAACTGATGCGGCTGTTAAGATTTGAAATCACTTCTCAAGTCACAGAGAGTTCCACTCAAAGTCCAGCACACTGAGACTGTATGAGCAATGTAAAGAGGGAAGGCAAGGATTAGTGAGTGTCAGTCTCTTCTCAGGAGGAAACAAAGAGCATCCATTATTACATCAAGAAGATGCCTTTCCAAGTTGATCTGCTCAGTGAGTACCTCAGGCAGCAGAGGGCAGAGGGTGGTGAGGAGGGAGAGGAATTATCATGGAACCCCTCTATGGGCTGTATCATCGGCAGATAGAGGAGGAGAGTAGATGGTACCTAGAAAACACTACCTTAAAGGACAATCCAGAAGCTCTTATTATGGCAATGCAAGAACAAACATAAAGCAGCAGAGCAATAAGCAAAAAGGACCCAAGGTGCAGATCATATAGATTAACCTATGACAGTCCAGCACAAAGCACAATGTAAGATGCAAGCTTTCATTATATGTATGAATATTCCTTATAACTGTCTCTGTATTGTCCTCTTTATTGGTTGATTTAGGCCATAGAAAGATGGATGTACGCAAATTAATAGTCAGTCATACACACAGGTTTGGTTATGTTTGTTTACAGAGATGCAGCATGTTGTTGGTTTAGACATAAGATGAAAATTATATTATTGTCACTTGAGGCAACACAAGTTTGACATGTAGATTTTACAGGTATTTATTGTAGTGCATTGTTATGGAAACATGATTATTCATTTGGAGTCACATTTTTTGTCTTTCTAGTGAATGTAAGTTTAATGTTTACTCACTTTTAGTTTTTGTCTCTGCCAACTCCTAAAAGAAAAGTCTTCCCATGGTTGCACTGACTGCTCATGTATGTGTCATGGGATGCTTGATGGGATTCTGTGGTTCCAAGCCCAGGATGTAGCAACATTGTCCCTGCAAAATAGAGGCAGGGGAATTGTTTGGTGGAATATTTGCTTCCAAGGAGGCGAGCACTGTTATTAAAATCGCTAATTCACTGAAAGAACCAAAGAGGCCTGCCTTATTGCACAATTCAAATCCTCACCAAAACTTGCCATTCGCAGCGTGTGGGTTGCTGCTTGGAGGTTGTTGTTGTTGTTGTTGTTTCCTGTAGCAAAGGGGATTTTGCAAGCTGTAACATGCAGATATTGGAAGGGGAGGAGAAAGCTGTATGAAATATGCAGCACAAATGTCAGGCTCACACCCAAAGTCTACATTAAGTGAGTCAGAAAACAGATGATCTGGAAATCATCACATCATAAGAACAAAATAAATGAAAATCAGATAATAAGCTAGTTAGTGCATGTTCCAAAAAATGAACAAGTGTGTTGAATTAATTCTTTATTGAATCTTATTGAAAGCTTCTTTTTTTTTTTAGTGGCAATGCTTATTTTCAGTCCAAATAACATAACAGTGTTTTATTTTTCAGTTCTGGTTTTGTATTAAATTTGAACATCTAAAACTGCTGTTGTGGCTTCATACAGTTGGCAGTGCACACCAATGTGGTATCTTTGTGGTGTGTTTGTGATCTGTGGTGTTCAGAGCTCTGAACTGAGTGCTGGTGGACACTGTGTTCAAGACTGACATATATCTCAATGTATAAGGGCCTTAGGGTCTGTTGATATTATGCTTTATTTCTGTAGTTACAAGCAAACTTTCAGATAATTATATTGTCACAAATCAAGTGCCATACAGCAAACTTGAGGTTTTTCGATCAATTCTTTGTTGGCAAATGTTTAATTATTGTAATTCCATGAAATACTTAATAATTATGATAGGCAAAGATAGGCAAAGATTTTGTAACAGTGCCTCACAAGGGTGTGATTTCACATTAGCTAGATTTCTTTCTGGGTTTCAAAAATAGCTTGAATAAGTGTAGGAATTGACTGCATTACTGTAATCCAGTTGCTTAAAATAACCTCACCTCAGCAGGCCGACCTTTTCAACAACAGACATATTGTCATGTCACAGCAAGCAAAGCAGAGGTGAGACTGAAAATAATTAAAACAGTTGCAGGTAATTTAGGTGAGTTAGTTCCAGGGTGTTGATATAGTGCATAGTGGAACTTGATGGTATTGAGCTATCATTATGATATTAGTTGTAATATTAGTTTCACCTGTGCTTTCCCTTTTTTTATTAAAAACGGCCTATAGGATGGGAATGAACCCCCTGTAGTGTTTTCACAGCAGGTTGTAGTTGTCTGTTTGAGTCACGTGGCTGAACATATGCAAATGTCCTGTAATAGGCTTTACTTTCAGTACAGAGATTATGACACAGAGACAGAAGCACACTTGCACACAGGTTCGAGGCACCTTGCTGGCTTTAGAGGACACACAAGAGCAGCTCTAGTAGTCCTGCTGTGCGGCAAATAAACTGTCTGTGTGCGGAACTGACAGCAGAAGGATTGAGGAAACGTGGATTTGCTGCTGCGGAGCTGGTGGGAAAGGCTGGATGGGTCAATACAGTAGATAGAAACACAATCATCCCGAGTGAGGTTCTATGGAGTAATGACTGGAAATTGACTTTGGAGGAAGAATGCACTACCAGGCGCTTGCGTCCCGCTGTCCAATCTGCGGTAAATATGGAGAATCTTATTCCACCGTACGGATCTCCACTGATGAGATGGTGTCTTACTACCACTTCCTCCGGGTGTGTCAGGAGACTGAATCATTCATACTAAGAAGTACGTCAACCCTCTATCCTGCATCCCAAGATTCCCTTTGACATGTGTATTCCCGTAACCTTTTACTGTCTAGAGTTTATTTTTGTTTAAAACCCAGTATAAGCTGTCAAGACAAATAGAAGTTTAGGCACTAAAACTATAAACATGGAACTCTCAAACTTATATATTACTCACAGGTCTGCATCTGATCTTGATTTAAGGTTAAAGGTCAGGAACGATTGGTGATAATGATGAATGTACTCATAGCTTTTAAGCAACACAGATTAAAGGTAAAGACAGTCTAGAAAATTTTAATACATTTTCATCTAGAGGAAGAAACAACGCCAGTACAGGTGTATCGTTTGAGAGCTTTTCACTGCAGGATCTTGGCGACAGTTGGTGCATATGTTTACGGGAATGGACCCACAATTGGCCCTTCCATTGTGGCGTAAGTTCCATAAGCTTTAACTCTGAGCGCATGTTGGAAATAGAATAATGTAGGTTTGTTAGGTGAATTTTACGCTACTGTTGATGATGAAAAAACGAGTTGAACCAATCAACTTTTCTCTTCTCTACGTTTAATCTAGCAGATTTGAGACTTGCGGAGCAGTTTCCAGGGCCAGCAGTACCTACCCTGGGTTAAGTACTTTTTTGCCCCCAAAAACGTCCCTGAAAGAGGTTCTACAGGGGCGGTTCTTGTGGTTGCAACACGCACAAAGGTTTTAACTGCCTGAAAACAAGCCTCCAGTTCTTGCAGAGGAAAATGCCCCGTTGTGACCCCTGACCTCTTGATTGACATCTCTTGTGACTGGGCCAGCATGAAACTGACTTAGAAACATTTACGTTAGTTGTAGTGATTGTTTACTAGTGAAAATTGGACCCATGTTTTATGTGAAATTTAAAAACTGACAGCAAATTCATGTGTGAATTCAGCAGCACCAAAACACAACACTCTCTCTATCAGTTAGTATCGCTAGGGAATAAGGTTCAGAGCATTGCTGTAAATAATCTCCAGCCACACTGTATATTTAATGTCACTACCAAGTTATTAATTGATGTAAATTGCATTTCAAAATAGAAACGTTACACTTGACATCGTATTGTATTCATAATATGAGATATGGGCTGGATCCAGATTGATCAAACGAATTCAACCTGAGAACGGATGCAATGCAACACATGAGCCAACTATAACTTGTGAACTGTGATCTTACCAGCTGAAGTATAAAACAAGTACAGAATGCCATTTACTGTTAGCTCCTTTTGTCTCTGTGTGAGAGATAATTAATAATTATAAATAATTCATGAAGTTACACCCTGTCTAACTGCATGCAGCAACTTTCTCACTTACATATCAATCCTGCTGCCGTGTGATAACCACATGTAGCCTGTTTAATTAACTCAGCGGGAAGAATCCTAAAAACAACTGTAGGCAGCAAACAAAACTTTTCACTATGACCTATTTAAATCCTGGAAAGTTTTAAGAGTCACACACAAGAAGAAGAAAAGAGGCTATCTATCCGAGTTAGCTGGGACTTTATGGATTAGAGTTCAAAGCCCCAAAGAATTATGGGAATTTTTTTTACAACTTTTCCCTTGAGGCCTTCAATAGGCAACAGCTGCAGGTCATTGTGATGTTCAGGAGTTTGGAAAGAGTGCAGCAATAGCTTGAGACAATATGTTGACTCAAGAGTTTTTAGAAGGAACCCTATGATACTAAGTGAAGATAACTCCAAAACAGCAGAGAATTAACATTGACAGCTGTTTTATATTTAGATTTTATACTTTTGTTAACCCAGGTATTTTGCTCTGTGCATAGTTTGCTGGTGCAGATTGTAAAAAATGGCTGGTTAGGAAGAGCAGTAGGATGTAAGGTGACATTCTGGCAGTTGCAAACAATGAAGGAGAGCAGTGATAGAAATTAGGGAGTCAAATACCATCATAGTGGACAGAAAAACTTGTGTATGTCCTTTTTATTATAATGGGATTTGTGCTGGTCTGTGGGCAAATCTGAGGTTTAAGGTTATACTGGCAGTTTCATGACAATGCATCTCAGGTTATGCTGCAGAGTGATGAAAAAGCAATGTAATAAGTAATCCAATGAATTAGTCTTGACAGGGAGTGAATAAGTAAAGTAATGTTTTTTTTGTTTTGTGAAAAAAGGTAATGACTAATATACAATACATTACATTTTTGGAGTAATGATCTCATTGCTGCTTATGACTCATACATAGCAGACAAATTCAGTCTGCAATGCAGTTCCAGGTTTCAGCACCTCTTGACATTTATTTCATCAGATAAGAGGTGAATTGTGAACATTACTAATATTATATTATAATATAAAAAAGGTTGTTTCTGATGAAAACAGCACTGAATCAAAAATGTATTGACTTTGAATTATTATTATTATTATTATGTTTTTGGGCTGATAAGAGTCATTTTTGTTTGCTCACACTGATATAGCGCAGTGACAGTAATGTAACAGTGATGCTCTGATGATACCAGCAGCCTGTTTTAACTCCACTGTCAAGGTTTTAGCATCAGCTGTTGAACCCCATGATTTACTCAAGGCAATGTGATGTTTTTGATGTCTTAATGGTCTGTTGAATCTCAGAGCACCTTGATTTGTCTCTGTCACCACCGAGATCAAGACCAGGCATGCTTACATTCATGGTGACGACACACATGAAGACACGTACTCATATGTGCACCACAAAAGACACTTATTCGTTTCTGTCATGAGTCAACCCTTGTGTTCAGTGTGAAGACATCATTGGGCCTGTCCCTGTTCGTCAGTAGCGTATATTTCACGAGGTGATGATAATATTCATTGTAATACTGTGTGTGAGAATGAGACGGAGAGCCCTGTTATCAACGAATCCTGTCATTAGACATCCTCTGATTGTTTTCTTGCGCTGACGCCTTCTTCCTGAGAACCAATAGGAAACCCCCCCTCCTCTTCTTCGAGACCTTGAGGAACAACCACCCAAAAATAACTCGAGCTCTGCATAATATATGTGTATTTGTGTGAAAACCATCTGTTTTGTGCGCTTTCCTCGCTAAAACCAGCCCACATTTGAGATACTGGCATATTTATGACAGTAAAGAGGACATAAAAAGTAATTGTTACTTTTATTTTCAGTTGTTGTTTAACCATGCAAAAAATGTGTTTTCTTCTCATTTAGAACTCCCCAGACCCATAAGTGATTTACATGACTGAAAAACATGTAAAAAAATATGAGCCTTTAACCTCAGTCAGAGCCACAGTGTTTGAACTCCACTGCACAAGACAAAGACAAAGTATCTCAGCAGGAGACAGAGGGAGTTCTATAGGGGCTCACAGTCTGACTCGATCAAAAGAAGACGCTGAGGTTTATGGTTTTTATGTAAAGTAGGTCAAGCATTTACTGCACTTTTTTCTTTCTTTGGACTGTAAAATTTCTGAACATGTGAGAGTCAGTCTGTAGAAACAGCTGTCACTGGTCAGCATGGATTATCTACTGTCTCATAATTGTTAAAGACGTCACTAACAGAAGATGTTGTGTTCAGGAATTGCTGTGACGGAGTCTAAAATGGTATGTCTGTTAAACTATATACAGAGAATGTGGGTCTAGGAAGAACAAGGCAGAACATTTATACAGAGACTCAGAAACTAAGGAAGTCACAGTGTGCACATACTACTGTGTACAGTGGATTTGGAATTAACCCTCTGAACCTCAAGCAGTTTCTAGGTGTTTTTTTTTTTTTTTTTGCTTCTGGCACATTTTTACTCACTGTGGGCTCATTTTTCATTGTAATATGATGTCCTGCACCTCTAACACATTGACTAGAAGTAGAGAGAAGTCAAAAATGTCCTTTTGTAGAATAACAAAGTTAAAATGCCATAAATCATCAAAAAAGAAGGAGGGAAAGTTGACAAAACATGCACAACATTTTTTCCAATACTGGAAAAAATGGTGGCTCTACTATAGATATTTTACTACATACATTTTTTTCCATTCTTGTCTCCATTATCCTCTGTGTAAACCCAGCCTGCAGTTCATCTGAAAATTGTCCTGATGTTTGTCTTGTTACTGTTGCTTGCAGTGGAGTCACTCATGTATTTTTAGTTTTTCTTACAGAATCTAGTCGAGCAATGTTTTTTTTTTATTGAGACATGTAGAATAACATGTAGAATCAGATTTGTATTAAAACACTCATACAGATAAATATTTAAAATGTAAATCTGTATATGTAAAAAGAACACACATTTGAAACTTTAATCCTGGAAAAAAATGCGACATAGTGGTTCAATGTCCAGCACCATCACTTCACAGCAAGGCCTCTCTGTGGAGTTTTATATGTTCTGCCTGTGCCTGCATGGGTTTTCCTCCCACCTCCCATGCTTATGGTAATTGGTGATGCTAAATTGGCCATAGGTGTGGGTGTGTGAGTAATTGATGAAGATAATTATCTCAGGAAAAAAATAACAATTTTAAGTTTTAAAAAACAAGCCTATATGTGGCCTGTGTAGGCAGCAAGATTGATGTGTCTGTTTTGTATGTAGACGGGCATCAGATGCAGATGAAATCATTTCTTTCTTTCTTTTTTTTCAGATTTTTTATTTATTTTTTGTTAATATTAGTATTCAGTATTGTTTAGAATTTTCAAATTTACAACAAGATCTCGGTCATTGTGGCTTACAAGAAACTGCTCTGCTGCACAACATGTATCTTCCTGCTTACTTTGTACATCCAGCCATCCACTCAGATCACCTTACTGCACGTTTTGTGGAGAATAATGAAGCTACAGTTTGTGCAGACTTGACAACTGTAATAGTTTCTTCTCGGGTATCAACCAGTCTCTGCTTCCTTGCCAGTAACTGTTGCAAAACACAAGTGAGACCACATTTTGCCATTATTGGCTTCTCTGCATTGACTTCCAGTTACATTTAGATTTGATTGTCTGTTTTTAAGGTTTTAAATGGGTTAGTACCTCCCTAAATCACTGATCTTTTGACTTTAAACACTCACACATGATGAGATCTGCCAACCAGAGACTGCTGGTTGTCCAGGTTTTAGATTAATGCACAGGAGGAGGCTGGGCAACACTTTACATTTTAAAAATCTGATTGAAAGCCTACTTTTATTCCTTATCTTTTAAGCCAGACTGAGTTTTGATATTTGCTTTCACTTGTGTTGTCTGCTGTGTTTCATATATTTATTTTATTGTCTTTCACTGGTGTTTTAGTTGTACAGCACTTTGGTTGATGCTTGTTGTTTTTAAGCGTGCTTGTGAATAAATTAGGTTCGCTTGACTTCCTTGCCAAGTAAAAGGAAAGTGATCGTGTGGTAAACCGGATTGAAATTACGTTTCCTTCAAAACCTTATTTTTTCAAAACAAATGAACGACATATGAACACATTTTTTTTTACTGGAGTCTAGAGAAACCACACAGTTTCATGTGGTATTAGAGGATGTATGTGTTACATGGAATAATCTGATTTGTCAC
>OMNN01102292.1:12045-33637 GCA_900302755.1 Chromis chromis
GAATAATGAACACAACACACACACACACACACACACACACACACACACACACACACACACATTATGCGCCTGAGAATACTGTAGAGTTTATGCTCTTGTAGGAAGTTGTTTCCAAAACATATGTGACAGCTCGACAGGCATTGTGTTGAAAACAATGTGAGTGGGTCCACACGTGTGTCTGTTTATGTGTGCATGTGCAGTTTTCTATGTGCCTACTGTATGTGTATGTCAGCAAAGAAGTGTTTAGATGTTTTACTTAATACATGCTATTTAAAATTTTTTTTAACAAATCCCATGTAAGAACCAAAATGAGCATTAAATTGAGTATTGCCTGTTTATATGCAAAGCCTTATACTAGTATATTATTCCTCTGTGTAATAGAGCGCCATTATATTCCACAAACTATTAAAACACATGACTGAGTCACTTGGCGTTCCCTCAGTATAAACACCCACACAGTTTGACTCTGGCCCACGTTCATTGTAATGTTTGCTAAAAACTGCAGTGTCCAATGGGCAGAAATTACTCAAGCTTTTATTGAAATGCAATTCCGTATTCAGGAACTGAGGGGGATGAGCTGCAAACAGGGCAGGGAAGTCAAAAAGTAATGAGAGACAGACTGACACACATTCTTGGCTTTAGTTTTTCATGGGATTTGTTGACAATAACAAAACTATAAAACTAATTCCACTCTTGTCATTTGGGTAATTTGAGGAAGCAAATGGCAGATTAACTGATTATGAATATTAATAGTTGCAGTAGACTCAATTAAAGTCCCTCTGCGGTTGATGATTTAACCCCTAAGCACTCATCCTGTCTGTCAAAATGATATGTTTTGAAGTTTTTTCCCCATAAAAATAATCCCTTCCAGCCTGAAAATGGCTTAGATGTAACTCTACACTCTTGGTTATCTAGAATGTGTTGATCTATGAAGCTCTCTTTCCCCACTGGCTGCAGCTCGAGCACACCAGCTCACCTAGCGCAGAGACACAATGTTCCACCCTGCAAGCTGACGGGATTGGTTCCTTGGGTTTGTTACATATGAAACCCCGAAAGTCTGAATCTGTATTTTTGAGACTGTCTCTGGTAAGCTGCACTTTCAAGGTGGAAAAGCTCAGCCATGGAGTTGACCGCTTATTTCGCTCATTCTAGCCTCCAAAAAACACCAACTGGACAAGTTAATGAAGAGAAAAAGAAATGGATAAAGTTGGAAAAGCATTTGTTGGGTTTACTTAGATTTCTTAGATTAAGAAACTGAATCTTAAGTGTCCAACTTAAGATTCAAAAATGTCATTCTACATCACCAATGCACCACTCCGAAAATCTAGTTCTTGTTAGCTTGATGAATTTTGAAGTTTTCTCAATTCAAGATGTTCAGTTGGTTATAGTACTTACTCGTAAGCTTAATATTGTGAGTTATTTTAGCTTTCTTCAAAAATATTTTGCTCATTCATCTGTAAAAATAATATTAGAACAATTTTTAAGTTGACGTTTTTACAGTGTCGAGAGGGTCTTAAGTGTGTAATTTTAAAAATGGATTGGAGCGAAATATAGACTATTGCCAGGCTTATTTTCAATAACCACAGAGATTAACAACTCCAAAACAATTAAAAGTTGTACATTCAGAATTGTACTCATGCAAAAGTACAGAAGTATTAACAGCAAATTATATCTAAATTATCAAAAGTGAACATGCACTACTGCTACTACGTACCAGATGCTTGGGTTTGCATCCAGTTTCCCATCTGTAGTTTGGGTGAGGCAACAAAAGCACCTTGCAAAAGTGCTGTGAGTGCTTAAACACAACCATAAAAAGCTGAATAATACTTGAGTCACTGCAAGTGGAAACTGCAAGATCAGATATTTTGGTGGAAAAAACTATGTTGTGAAGCTAAGAGTCAGCTTAAATACTCCAATAAGTGTATTTAGAGAGACATTTCTATCAAGTTTACTTCCACATGTTCACATTTGGCCATCTAACATAACTCTGAACTCCTAAAAACATACACACACAACAGCTAACAGATATTGTGCCAACATCCAGTCTGCAAAAAATGTAACACACACGACAACAGATCCATGCATACACAATCACACAAACACACACACACTGCAGCTGAGCGCCTCTCTACCCTTCCTTCTCCTTCTGTCTCATTCTTCTGACACACACTCACGCCCTGTCCTCCTTCTCTGACTCCTGATAGGCTGCTCACCGCTCAGAGCAGAGCCGTTTTACTACAGCTGGAGCTGGAAAAACTGACCACAGACGCATGTAACAACTACACAAACAGTTCCGGCTGTCTGCTCCGGCTGCGAGAGTGTGTTTTGTGTGTGAGATGTGAGAGAAGGGAGAGAGACTGAGATTTGGTCGTCTGGAACAGCCTGAGCTGATGATGGTGGCGGGGAAGCAGCTGCTGCTGACAGACCGGGCTTCTGAAAGTGGATGTTGTCCTCACTGGTTCTGGATACTATGAGAGTACATCATTTAACGGGATTACTGCTTTTTCTGAGCGGATTCACATTCGCTCCTGTTTCTGTGTTCGAGCCAGGAAGGTGTTAAGATGAAGAGGGCCAAACACATTATAGGTAATGTAAGACCTGACAGAAGTTTGGCTGCACTTTACGCATCACATAATGCATTCTATCCTTTAATATTCGCTGCAAAACTGAAGGAAGACAGACCAGCATTCCAGAAAAACACAGTGTTACTGCAAATGATAGGTTCGGCGCGAGCAATATATGCTAATGCTTGAGGAATTTGCAAAGATTAGAGGAGCCATGGAACGCTGACAACTGAGACAAACTTTGAGCTCATTCCAGAGCTTTGTGGCTCTTGTAAACACAGAGACACAAGAGTCCAAGAAAAAACCATCAAAGAGAGCGGAGGAACATAACAGAAAGAACAGGAGCTCCTTGTCTGTTCTGAGCTACACCACAGACGCACTCACTGACCTTGACATGCAAGGAGGCGCAACATCTCCATCATATGAGAACATACAGTAAAGAAAGAACACATAACAACCAGCTTTTGACTTTAAAACAGCTCCCGGTCTCCACAGTACTTGGAATGTAAGTTGTTCCAAGCATATTTGAGAAGTTGTCACAGTCCTTCTGTCTCATTTCCTTATGTTTTCTTCATGTAATCCCAGACTGACTCCATGATGTTCAGATCAGGTTCCTTGAGGGTCAGACCATCTGTTGCAGGACTTGTTGTTCTCCTTATGGCTAAAGATTGTTCTTTATGAGTCTGGCTGGATGTTTGGCCTCACTGTGCTGCTGCAGAGTAAATCTGGGATCATGGATAAGAACCCAAAGAGCCTAAAACTCCTGGACAGTACTTTAGATATGATTAGCTGGTGATTAGTTTTACTCCTCGAACTAATAAGAATAGGTGCAGCCCAAATCTAGGAAATGTCGTCTGAAGTAGAAAAATAAAACCTTTAACTTAAGAAAGTATATTTAACATTTAACACAAATGTTGCACAAACACACAGAGCTGAGTTTGACATGCAACACAGGTCGCAGGCCAGAATCGCAGTTATATGTCAAGCACTTGATTTGGCTACTAAAGTGCACCAGTACTTTGTTTCTGGAACACTGGAGCAAACTGCTCTGCTGAACATTAAGTTACAGTTATTGACAGCACAAGAAACACAAACAGGGACTTGTGTGTGCACAGCTGATCACTCGTGAATCCCACTGAGGTTTTATGGCACCATTTTTATACCTCTTTAGATCAGAACCCGGAAGGAGCTGAATTGATGTGTTCCATCCGGGCACGGCGCCAATTGAAAAAAAAGAGAATACAAAATAGTTAAATTTTTGAGGTTAATATCATATTGTATAGTGTCACTTAAAAGTTAAAAATGAATTATTGCCCTTATCTAAATAAACTGTTGAATAGAAGCAACAAAACTGCATTGAGTCTTGCCATTGCGTCATCGTATTTAACCACAGCAGCAGTCAGACAGCATGCTGTTTAATCCCTTTTAGAGCAGATGGATGAGGATGACAACTAAGGTGCATATATAGTAGCGGTGTGTATGTGTGTGTAGATGGGGGTGAGGCAGGGTTGGCAGCTAATTTCCACAGCATTGTGGGAAACTGGTGGCCACTCGTCGGTCACTCTGAGGCCTGAATCTGCATTATTTATTGAGTTTTTCTTCTTCAAATACATAGTGATTGTATTTTCACCATTTTGTTACATTAAACTCTCTGTAAATATGTTGTTTTTAAGGAGTGGAGGGAGGAAGAAATGATAAATTACGCTCGGGAGGGTCTTGCCTTTTCACACAAATTCAAACATGCCTTTACTGTTTTGGTAACATGTCCAGTTCAGAATTGACTGTTGTTAGTCTTTGACCGAGCTAATGTGCACAATCGGCCAACAGAAACACTAATTATACCACCAAACTCCCAACTGCAGCATTGCGCTCATACACTGCCTCCAGTTTATGATCCCTTTATTCAACATGTATGCATAAAATCCACCTCAGAACTGTGGCATCATGTCCTTTTTCTGGGCTGAACATGTAGCAGTTTGAACAGAAAGCTAATGTGACCACACAAAGGAGACACTCTTCCTTGCACTGGCAATGAATGCACTAGATGTAAATTGTGCTTTGCAGATTGAACCAAAATGAATGTAATGCCTACGAATACTCTGCTTCTTGTTTACATGCTGCCAATTCCAATCCTGTTCACTTACTGCTAAGGAGGGACTGAAGAATGTCCCAGCCATTTAAAAACCCCTTCAGGGTTTCCAGCTCCCCTCATTGTGGTTAGACTAAACAGGAGTAGCTGCCCAACAAAGAAATACATAACAGTGAACCAGTCTGCAGCTAATTGTCAAACACGTTACTTCCACAATGTTAGTGTCTAAATTTAATCTCCCGAATCAAGATTTGCACTGGTGCCTTAAGTGAGTTTATTGTCACGCAACCCAGCATCTGCTTATATGAATGCTTCCTACACTTACCCTCTGTCTCCTCGGTGCTCCGTCAGGTTTCTAAAAAAAGCACGTTTCTGTTGAGCCTTGAAGTGGTCATGCATCACATCTGTCTGCACCACTCCTTTCTACTTTGATGTTCCAACAATACAGACATCCTCCTGTGGTTGCATAACACCGTTGTTCTGTACGTTCCTGGATGGCATTTCCTAGATCCTCCAGATCCTTTATCTCATCCTTAAAACTTGTCACAGTTGTATATTTACAGCTTGCTTTTACAGTTTGCCACTGGGTAGCTTCTTGTCTTGGTTTTGTTGTTGGAGCAGTAATGAATGGTCTTGGATTTTTGGTCTTGGAAGTAAATTGATACTGAATACATTATTTTAGTATGAACAAGCAATGCTTTTTCAAGGTGTGCAACCACAATTTGCCATCCATGGCACTTCTCATAGATAACTCGAATCGAGACACATCGGCATTTTGATGCAATCAATATAAACTAGGGATGCACTGAAATGAAAATTTGTGGTCGAAGCCGAATAAAATATAAATGCTTGGCCGAATACCGAATATTGAATATCGAATGCGGTTGTTAAGTTTTTCACTATTTTTTTTAATAGTGCATCAATAGCCTAGAATAAATTTTTAGACATGTTTTTTTAAATAAAGTAAATGTTTATTGAATATTCTGACATTTTTTAAATATTCCAGTAGCCTTTGCTTTTAAAAAAAAGCACAACAAAGTTTTTCATTTATTAGGTGTAGAAAAGGCCCCAAAGTTGCCAGTTTATAGCACTGTTGTTAATGTGCCTTGCAATCTCTGTTCATTGGTGTTGGATGTTCATTGGATTATTATTCTTGTGGGTAGCACTGGCTCCAGGTGCTAAAAACTGGTGTTAGCAAGCACTAACTCTTTGCTGAGCCAGAGCTCAGTGCCCAAGTGCTTCGGGAGCTGGGGGCGGGGTTATCGCGATCAGCTGTGCAGAGGGACACACAAGTGACCAGCGATCAGCGGTGGAAAGGGACACATAAGTGATAGTATGTGTCCTTTTTCTCCAGGATGTCCCTGGTCTGATCAGATGTATTGGAACGAACACACGGAAGTTTTGCACACACACTGTTGCTCTGAAATCCGGTACAATTGTGTCGTGGATATGGCTGCGGAACTGCCAGCGGTGGGCAACACGGACCTCCACGGACCTTATAAACATCTTTATAAAGATGTACAGTTTTCACCTGTACATCTGTGTTTAACACAGATATTATCGTTTGTTTAACCACTATGTAATCCATACAAGCTTAGACGGCTTCTGGTGACGTAATGGCGTGGCTCCAACTTCGCTCCTGGCCAGTGGAAACGCAAACCGGTTCTTAGGAGGAACGGAGTCTGAACCAACAAAGATCCGAACTAGCACTAGCTCCGAACGAGAACTAGCACCAGGTTGGTGGAAACACGGTTGTGTTGTGAGGGAAGTCACACACAGGAAGTTTAGTGTGTGTTCGCTAGTCTGATGGAGAGCGACAATCTTGCAGGACCTTGTCTTAAATTAAGATGTATGTGCGTGAATGACGGGTGAGTGCAATCATTGTATGACCTGTGTTGTATTTATGTGTTCATGTGGTTGGACATGACATGTATGTATTTGTGTAGACGAGAGTTCGGAGCGAACTCGCTTTAATTGCCTGCTAACTAGCCACCTAGCTCACTGTACCTGCCCATTGAGTGTGAATGTCATGTTTATTAATAATTATGGTTGTATATTAATTATTTGTTTCATGTACAGTTTACAGGGCGTTATCGCTGTACTAAATGCGCCATAACCAGTTACAGTGTAGCGTTTATTGCCGATGTTAAGCGCTAATTGTCATCAGAAGTAGTACAGACCAGGCTTCACAATAAGAGCGTCACACGGTACTATTCGGCCTTGCTTTTAACTCACTCCACCGAAGGCCGAATGTTGCTTTTTTTTCTTTTCTTTTTTTTTTTGCAATATTCGGTTACCGAATATTCGGCGTATCCCTAATATAAACTATTCTTTATAGTGGTGGAGGGATCGAATAATCAATTGCTTTATGTAATATGTGTAAAGAAACTACTTTTAGCTAGAGATGTATTAATTCCAATACTGTAAATTTGCCAATTTACAGTCTGTCAGCATGGTAGATTAATTATAAATCAGTCTTCAGGCATTTCGCAGTGGCATTCTTTTACCATTACATTTAGCAATGAACGTCACAAGGCTTGCTTCTTACATAGGAGCTGTACAGAACTTTACTGAGCTTTTCAGATTTTCCCCGTTTGTTTTTCATCAAGAGCAACGGTTTATGGATTGCCTGAAGTCCCAAAAAAGTGATATTTTAATCTTGTGCACACAAGATAATGATTACTGTGCTGTGAAAGCAAACTCACTTGTAAACTCGTGCATTATCAATCAGAATGAGTTACTTATATGTTTACGAGATTCCAGGAAAACAAAATACATGTGTTTGTTGCATAAGTCAGGTCATAAATAGAGACCTCGAGCTTTTTTTTGTTTTGCTG
This sequence comes from Chromis chromis, assembly GCA_900302755.1. NCBI lineage: Eukaryota > Metazoa > Chordata > Actinopteri > Pomacentridae > Chromis > Chromis chromis. The sequence goes on from OMNN01102292.1 coordinate 19,536, forward strand.
TTGTTTCGTTTCCTGTCATACTAATAAGGTTTCAAGTTGCACTTCTCCTCTGCCTTTCTCATTGCTGCACTTGATTAAAACTTACCAATGACCCGCCAAGTGTTTTATTATTTAAGGTCATAAGAGTCAGAGCGGTTTTTCCACAACAGTTCACAAGATAACTTTTGTACACAAGATAATAACTTGTGTGTGCAAGATAAGAAATATCACCTTTCTAGGTGGTCTGTAACGTTACATTTTTTTATTTGCACTGAGAAAACTTTAGTAGGCATGAGGTTAAATGAATGTTATGAAATGAATGTCATGAATAAAGACAATATGTAATAGCAACAATATTATTTTCGAGCAAATTACAATAAAATATGAAAGCTGCCATGAATCCTTTGTTTCCTTGTGAGGTATCTAGTGGGTTTCATTTATTTTATTGTTTGTATTCACGTAAGACTGAAGTATTTCAGTTTATTTGACATAAAAAAGTAGCTCTTTCTGAGCTTTTATATAAATTCCATCTGCAGCAGATGAAAGGTCTGGAAAAAGCCAGTAGATGAACCTTCTCCTTCCAAAGTGAGATTTGAGCTTTCTGTCTGAAGTTTCACATCATGTTATATAATATATAATAAATTAGACCCTTTGATTTTTGAGTGCAAATTCTTAACTCTGCTTATGATTAACTGTGTGGTTGAGTTTGGTAAATATTAAATACATTTAGGGTGGAGCAGGCAGTGGAATATGTGTGATCTTCAGTGAATGAGTCAGCACAACTATACCAGACGTTTCTGAATGGACCCGTCTGTAATGGAAAGCTGTATTTTGAATACCCTTGGTATGTCAGCAGACTCAGATACTAAGAACAGAGGTACATTGATAGTGCCTCCATTAAAGGCCATTATCAGCTCCTCTCTTCCTTCTGTCCATCCCCACCCCCATCAGCACACGACCTACCCAAGCATGTTTCAGTCTAATAAAGTGCAGTCAGTGTAAATGCAAGTCTTTATTCTCAATGACAGAGAAAGTTTTGTTCACCGTACGCTGCGCTTAGAGCTGTAGCCTACAGGGCAACTATAATAATCATTAAACCAGAGCAGGTTGGAGTCTAATGCACTCACACACATACACTCAAAGTCTTGTCTGAGAACGCTTTGTTCTAGTTTCTTATATCATATGTGAACTTCAGCCAGAAACGGATAGTTTCAGAATATACTGCATGTGATGAGTACATGTAATGACCATTCTGAATTCTTACTTAATCGCTTGGTTACTGTAAAAACATTTGTTCAGGTATAAACTCTGACTATCGTTGGCTGATACTAAGACTGAAGTGGAATTTTGTTTTTGCTGCAATTGGAAACAAAATGCTATGACTGTAAGGTTTCAAGATTCAGTGATACAGAAAGGGACTTATGTCATCTTGTTTCCATTTTTACCACTTTTTCTGACATAAGTGCAGGCAGGCCTATCCCCCTTATTTAGACCTACAAACCTCTGATTGCCTCAGTTGGCTGGAGAAACAGCTATCAGTGTGTGCAACACCAGATCTGTTTGAATCGCTGACTAATCTGAGAAATGCACAATGATTGGAACCAATTGGTCTGAATTCAGAATTGGTAATGCAGGCATTATGGGACTGCTCGAACTGGAATAACTGATTATTCCCTTGGTGTGATGATATAATCCAGGTGTGAGTTTTATTAAGAGGCGGTGCTGCCAGGTGTTTGTTCTTCTTCTGATGTTGGTTGATACAGGTGCCACAGGTGGTGCGCTGAATAGAGGGAAAGGTGACACTGAAGTCTCCCAAGAAGATTATCTTGTCAGCCAGTGGGATTTTCTAGAGAATGAAGTCCAGTATTTTGTTGAAGGTCTCCTTGATCTCGTCCAGGGTTGTTGTATAGACACTGATTGGAGAGGCAAACTACCCCATTGTCAGGGTACTGCACCTTGTCTTCAGCCTCCCTTTAATGTCAGTGGGAGATTCTGGGTTGTGCTGCAACCAGGGAGTCTTTTCCAGGAGGCCTGGTTTCACAGAGTCTAGCAATGTTGGTGGCAGTAGTTCTGTAGTTCAGATACCTGATAGTGGGGGATATCAGGTATCTGTGCCAAGTTCAGAAGAGTGAAAACATTCCATGAATCACCGTGAAGCAGGGTTTTTCCTGGCTCAGAGTAGATATTTGGGGGTTGACTGTGCATGACAGTAAGCATAATTTTTTTTGCGTGCAATAAAGGCAATGAGTCTGTGTGGCCATATGTGACAGGAATGTATGCATTTTCCTGTTATTTCTGGCCATTTGATAAATAAAAATGTCTATTATGGTTGCATATATGGAACCCAGATTAATTCAAATTATTTTGTAAATTAGTTGCTGATGGTTCTCATTTGCCACAAGCTAAAACCTATTTGGGGGTGTGTCAAAAATTCCTATATGGAGAAGAAACCCTACTTGTGTTCCCTTTGATTGAAAGAAAGGAATGTTCTGGTTGTTGGTCTGTCGGTGAAGCATCCCTATCCCCATCAACGTTGAGCACTATGGGGCAGCTGTTACTCTGCTGCTGCCTGCATGCGTGGTTTGGCTCGTCACTCCCACACAATTTCTGGTCTGTGCCCACTTTCATTCCACATCACCATAGGATTTTAAAGGGCAGAGGAAAAAAAAAACAAGGGCCCTTTGCAGCCGGAGGATCAGAGCAACGGTTTGGTTGCACTAGAGTTGGACAGAACTGCCAGTTGTCTGGTCTGTCGGGCCCCACCTATGCATCGGGGTTTACTCCCTGTCATTGAAATACCCATGGCAGTGGGGGCTGGCGACACACTGCGAGAAACCACTGCAAAATCCTTTGTTAGTTCAGGCTGAGGTCGCCGAAACCCCATAGAGGAGGAGACATGGTACAGTCTTAGTGAGAGGGAGGATAAACTGACCATGGAAGACAGTCATCCTGAGACTCATCAACACCCTGCAGGCAAAGAGGGAGCTCCAACTCATTCTCCATGCTTTAAAAATAGCTCCACATTTTGTATGTTCAGTCTGTACAGCACTTTTGTTTTGTTGTGTGTTGGGAACACTGCATGAAACAGCTGTTTTGCGGTTTTCTAGTTGTGGATCATCAACAGTAGCAATGAATTTTCTTGCCATCTGTGCAGCAACTATTTTTTCATCTCTGACTGATTCAGTTGGCTACTGTTTGGTTGAATATCTGATCTTATGATTTCACTTTTGCTGTTTGATTTGATGTTTACTTGTCACCCAGGCGTCATTTCTAATTGTTTCCAGCTGTACTGTATGTGTTTGATGTGTCAGTATTTCTTCTCAAATTAGACTGTTGAGCAGGTTGAGGAGGATAACTCTCGATGTGTGGTGTTCATGGCTGTTGTATTGTGTATCTGATCTGTGTGTTTCTCCTTACAGATGAGATTATGCAGCAGGAGATCAGGCCCCTGCTGGCCGTAGACATCATAGAGCAGCTTCATCGCCAGTTTGCCTTGCTTTCAGGTAAGAAATGAGACTCCACTGTTCTTCTCTCCACTCCTGGAGGTTGTGACCCCATGCATGGATGACTGAACATTAATTGCGAAACTTCTGTCACAGGAGCAGCAGCTGATTTAGATGTGGTGCACCTATCCTCCCAACATCCTTTTATCTTACAGTCCGACTTCCACTGTCACTTCTCCTTATCTGTTCACACTGGAACTGAAAGTTTCACTTTTACTGCATCTATACAGAAGCACTTTCCCAACAGTTTCTGATCTGGTGTTATGTGTTTTTTTGAGTTGCATCACAAGTAACACAAGACACAGAAGAAAAAAAGAACTTTATGTGTAACACAGCTGCTTGGTTCTCTTATGACTTTTTATTCTTCACGCGGGGAATCACAAGAAAATGAGAAAAACATTTAGAGCCCTTCAGCTGACTGGTGGAGTGGTTATGTGTTTGTTGAAGTATGAAAGAAAAATGAAATCTGGTGGAGTGATGCTTGAACATTTAATTCCACAAAACATAGCAGTTCACTGGAGATTTGTGAGCACGGGCGGTTTCTGTGTGCCATTTAATATTTTCAGGGTGATTTCACACTTAAGTCTCATTGTTTGATTAAATATTGTTATCTTACTGCCCAGTCACCATAGTTCAGAGGATCTGACTAAATTAAAATGTTCATGTACGTATTTAAACCCCTTTCAATTATCCCTTTGTCTTCAAAGCAGTGAGCTAAATGAGGAGCATTGAGCAACTGAATATTTCTGTCCTCAGTTTTGCCTCTCAGGCTGCTCGACCTTAATGTTGAACACTGGTGCAGCCTACAAGGACAACCTGCATTCAGAGCAGACAAAGGATACTGCCAACTAAGCACTAACTAAACAGTGAATTGCTAGTCAGGCAAGTGAACCCTAGTGTTGACTCAGAGGCACAAAGTTGAGGGAGTGGTAAACAGACGGTGTATTTAAAGACAGGCAAGAGGAATGAGCGAATAAGCTGGACTGGGGAAATAAAACTGGAGAGCAGCTGGGCTGGCAATAGGAAAACTGAAGTCAAGGCTTGGACAGGTAGTTGGGAACCTGTGGCTAAGACTTGGGCTGGAATCTGAATTGACCAGGGCAGAGGGAAATGCTGAAGGGAGCAGGACAGAGAGGGATCCAGGGAGCTGAGCTGAGCCAAGCTGATCAGAGTTACAGATGAGGCAGGAGTAGCTGCAAGCAAGACAGAAGTGAAGGCAGAAGTGTAGGACATGACAACAGAACTAAACAACGGTCAAATTTAATTTCAGGTAGTCAAATAATATTCAATAAAAAACTAAGGAAATAATATTTCTTGGTTGAACTGTCATAAAAGGGTAGCAATATGCATTTTTTCATGAAGTTGAAGCTTGTCATTTTAGAAAAATATGCTTTATGCATGTTGTTTTGAGAGGATTAAGGAGGAGGAGAAGACGGGAATGATGTGTCAACAGTGACAACTTGATGGTAAAAGAGTTCTCTGTCAGTGTGTTGCTTGACCAGGACTAGTTACTGGTCTAAACCAATAAACAGTCTGGTACAAAATCCCCCCCAAAAAATGGCAGGAAGTGAACAGTCAGTTGTGTAGTGGCTAGACGATTTGGTCAGAGCATCTCCCAAACGGCAGGTCTTGTTGGGTGTTCCTGGTATGCAGTGGTTAGTACCTAGCAAAAGTGGTCTGGCAAAGTCTGACTGATGAAGGCTTGTCCATGTGGTTCCATCCCACAGAAGAGCTACTGTAGCACAGATTGCTAAAAACCTCAATGCTGCTATGATAGAAAAGTGTCCAGACACACAGTGCACTGGTCTGATGGATCACATTTTCTTTGATATCATATGGGATGCATGTGTCTCACCTTACTAGGGCAGAGATGGCAGCAGGAGGTACTATGGGAAGAAGGCAGTGTGAAGTTTTGAGCAATGTTGTGCTGGGAAATCTTGGGTCCTGAATCCATGCGGATACTACTTTGACGCATACCTAAACATTATTAGACACCACTTACAGCCCTTCGTGGCAGCAGTATTCCTGGATGGCAGTGGCCTCCTTCAGGGTGATAATGCTTGCTGCCACTGTGCAAACATTATTCAGGAATAGTTTGAATAACATTATAAAGAGTTCAAGATGTTGATACAGCTTCCAAATCCCCCAATCTGACTGAGCATCTTTAAGATGTGCCGCAAAAACAAGTCAGATCCATGGAGACGCAACCTTGCAACATCCAGGACTTTAAAGATCTGCTGTCACTGCTTGGCCCCTGATACCACAGGACGCCTTGAGAGGTTTTGTGGACTTCATGCCTTGATAGCAATATTGTATCATTGGATTTAATGTTGTGGTGGATCTATGTCATTTACACAGGGTTTAACAAACGCCAGTGATCCTTACAGATGCTGGTAGGTGGATACTTTGAACAGAGGCAGGCATCTTGTTGTTTCCAGTCTTTATGCTAAGCTAGGTTAAACTTTGCCTTAACACAGTGGCAGATGTGTTTTCCAAGTTCTTTTGGAAAACTGAGCTTTCAGGTTAATCATAAACTAGTAAAGTATCTGTAAGACATACATCACAACTATAAACTCCCCCATGTGAAAGTCTCTAGACTGACACTTTATGGCCACCACTTAGTGCAATAACAGACACTTACATATCATAGCTTTTCTAGATATTACAAAGGCCAGTCTAGTTATTCACTGGAATACAGCTGGTGGAAGAACACATCTTTTTATTTATTTTAGACAGGAACATTGCTTGTGCCACCCCAGCATTCACGCTGGGCTCAGACTTTCCAGATGTGCTGTTAGTGGTGACACAGCGCAGCCTGTGTGGTTCTTCAGGGATGCCTCTCATTCCTTCTCTCAGTCCTCTCACAACAGCCAAAATAACTCTTTCCGAAAGTTCCTCTCTCAGCATTACTTACCTCCACAATTACATAAGTTTAACACAAGCCCGTTCATGCTCTTCACCATGTGAGTCTGTTGTGAGTGTGTGTGCCTTCCCGGTAGGATGTGGGTTGGTCTGGTATGATCATCTGGTTTGATATTTTGGTCCTTTTCTTTAAATATAACTCTGTCACTTGAACTGGAGCCATTCTTTACTTGGTGAAGTGAATTTCCTTGGGCCAGTCAGTGTCATGACTCTTTATGGCTAATGCCGTGGCTAATGTTTGTGTCTTTTCTTTCTGATTCTCATGCCAAACGAAATTGGAAACTAAAAATAAATTGCTGTCTGAGCGTTTGAAAGACCTTCTGGGCTCTAAAGCAAATGTAAAAGCTTTAATTTGTTGTTGGTTGAATTACCTTTGCGCCATTAACTGCAGACACAAAGTTGTTAAATGGGCATATTTCATTACTGAACAACACAATCAGCATCTTTAATAAAAATAGTTAGAGGGTTTGAGGATGTCTGCACAAATCAGCTGTTATCCTGCATTAAAGTCCATAGAGAAGACCATTCATTTTTGTTTGGTCACTTGGAGGCAGTGCAAACACCTGGAAACACAACACTGGCATATTCCTAATTATCTCAGAAAGTTGATATTTTAGTAAGTAGTAAACTATTAGTTTGTCGATAATTTCTAGTTTATTTATCGGACAGACACAGGGTCATGTGTCTAGACCTCCTGTTCAATGTTCAGTCCAATACTGTCTTTCATTCAACTCGATTTTGTTTGGAATCTTTTATATTACACAGCTAGACCAATTGTCAAATGATGGATTTGTTTTGGACAGTTGCAAGGAGTTGAATCAAATTAAAAGATGAAATTAACTAAAAGCAGAATTTCTCTATGGAAAAAATTTCCATTTAGTAATCTAATGACAGTAAAGAGTATGTACCCTTCCTATGCCTGCCAGATAAGGGCCCGAGTACACACTGTCATAAAGCCTGTGAAATACTTTAATACCTTTCTGGGATTGACTAGATCAACACTTCACTACCTTACCCAACAATACCAATAATTTCTGACCTCATACTGTATGTGAGACCACCTGACTCAGGATTTCCAATTCTCCTGCAGCATGTACAGATGTTGCATTTTCCAAAACTTAACTGAGTGGTTGTGGTTTAAAGAGAAGGAAAAATTACATGTGTGTCTGTGTCAAAACATTAAGGAGGATTCAGTTGATGGTTTATTGCACGTCATGTGTGTTGGCAGCTTTAAAAGTACACGCCCCCTTAGTTTTTTCTCCACATGTCTGAGTTGAGATGTCAGAGGACTTTTGGCTCAAGGACGCCATCTAGTGACTTTTTTGTAAAAGTGTTAGGTGGGAAAATTTGTGACTTCCATATTTTAAGTTTTACAGTATTTAAGTTATTTAACTTATGCACATTAAATTGTTTCATCTGTTTTGGATTTAAATGCTGTTTTTAAAGAGATAAACAGTTTTGCTTTCCCACAGCTGGGCTGACAGGCTACTTAGGCCATAAAAACAAGAAAAGTGACGAGAGAAGGTGAATGTGTTGAAAATGTACAAAAAAATTAAGCATGATCAGGCATCAAGTACAAACATATATTATCATTTAGCTTAATTTAGGAGCTGGAAAAAACTTACACCATATTGAGGGCAAATCATTTTAATTATCTAATTTGCTTGCTGTATATTTTGACCAGTGTGTTGTCTTTATTTGCAAAATACATTGGGACCATACTGAACCATAATACAATGTCTCTTGCTTAAGATTATTTGTGGACTAGTTAGAATGGTAATTAAAGATATGCATAATAGAATGCTTACCAGTAGAAATAGTTTTTCAAGATATCTACAGTTTTGATTGTGCCAAACTAAACTAAATGTAAGATATCATAAATAAATAAATATATGTGAACATTTCTGATATCCATAATGTTCTGCCGAGGATACACTCCACCCTGTGCTATTCACATTCTTGGGCTTTTAGTTTCACATATTCACAGTTGAAATTTTGACATCCAGAATGTTCATTCTCGATATCTGCAAAAGAGTTCTGAATAGGAAAAATCTAATCAAAATCAGACTTCAGATATCTGTGGTGACTATTTTATCCAAAAATGAAGAACAATTTCAGATATATATATATTTTTTTTTCATTTTGAATATCCACAGTAAATTATGACACGTAAACAGGCATTTTTTGGATCTCTAAATTAGATTTATGACTAGTAATAATTCAGTTAGTGTACTGCCTTGTTAGTTTTGTCTCCCCTAATAACATAATGCCATAACATTTTAGTGGAGGAATATATTTGTGAACTTCTGCAACAGCATTATTAGTAGCCATAATTCTAGTTGTTATTATATGAAATTGCAATAATAAGGATATCTGAAATGCAATTTAGTTTGAATATTCAGAATTTCACTGCAGCTATCTGAAATTGTTTTTATTTTTATTTTTTCTTGTAACAATTTAACTTTGGGCATATGACATATATCAAAAATTTTTATTATAGTATTGAATATTTAATCGTGGATATCTACAATTAATAGTCCTGCACTGAAATGACAATTATGGATAGGAAGAATATCATTATGGATATCTGCAATAGGGGCTGCACCGTTGTTAGCACCGTTGCCTCACACCTAGAGGATCCCTGGTTCGCGTCTCGGTTAGGGCCTGGGATCTTTCTGTGTGGAGTTTACATGTTCTCCCTGTGCATGCGTGGGTTTTCACCGGGTACTTTGGCTTCCACCCACAGTCCAAAAACATGCTGAGGTTAACTGATGATTCTAAATTGTCTGTAGGTGTGAATGAGAGTGTGCTTGGTTGTCTGTCTCTATGTGTAGCCCTGTGATAGACTGGTGAGGGTGTCCCCTGCCTTCGCCCCAGTCAGCTGGGAAAGCTCCAGCCGCCCCATGACCCTAAAGAGGATTAAGCTGTGTATTGATAATGGATGGATATATTAAGCATGTTTTTTTGGTTTTTGTGGATATAAATATTCCAAAAATTAGGATTCAACCAACTTTTTCCTTCTTCTAAAAGATGCCTCACTCCTGCCATAGAGCAACACACACGAACAGCCAAATCACAGCTATACAGAAACCCAAATAACAGGCTAGGATGGCCTTCACTTTTTTCAATGCACGAGTTATTGTATCCGACCTCTCCAGATTATGTAACTGCTGTAAAAAGGCTTGTCCGGCAATTTAATTACTGCATACAGACTGAGATTTTTGGGATTCAGAAGTGTTAGGTGGGAGTGCTGTATTTGCTTGCATTAGTATTTTCTTTTGTTTTCCGCTGGGGAAGCCCGGCCTGACCTGGTGTGCTCTCTGCCATTCTGGCCTGAGCTGATGGACACTGACTGAGCATAAATATTCAAACTCCGTGGCACCATCTGCGCTGCCACATTAGAAACGGCACCATCATTTCACAAAAACAAAAGCTTTAATGCCACATCTACTTGTAGAATTACAATATGCCGTTGCCGCTTCAAGAACATGGTGACATTTTTAAAAGTACGCCATTATTCAGACTCTACTGAACATTTTTTAAAAGGAAGATTTGCATAATGCAAAAAAAAGGGACGAGCAGAGATTTACAAAGGGTGTATTATTATCTCTGACACTGAGGGTGAGCAGATGAACAGGAAATATAGATCAACGCTATCCAAAATTTCCAACAGAAGAAACATTATCTAATGTTATGCAATGTTCGCAAAGATACAAGGACTTCATTTCCTTTGTGCTTTCATTTTAAACAATGCCTCAGCTTCCCTGTTGTCAATATGCAAAGGCTATTTGTACATGTATTCATTATTGAATATTTCTAATGCGTTCTAGTGTTGTTACAAAAGCAGCTTTACTTCTCTTGACTGCCACTGAATATAATCATCTGTGGGGGGAAAAAAACTGCACATAAGTGTTTTTTAATTAAAGTCTCTTGCTTAGAAATGCCTGAAGCAGCCTCTAATCTCAAAGCGGCATGTTGTTGAGAACAGGGATGTATTATTTTCAGGTCAAAATTAAATTCTCCGCAAAGGTTTCCTATCAGAATCAAAGGCCTGAAAAAATGGGCGTCACTTCTTCATGTTTTCAAATTGGATTTTTGTTTCTGAGATGTGAGGAAAAATTAGGCTGTCTGATGTCTTTATTGAGCAGAGGAAGTCGGTGGAGCTTTTTTTTTTTAATGCTGCCTTGCTGCTTTATTCAGGCCAGCTCCATTTACTTAGCAGTAGTCGCCTTTTCATTACAGCCTCTTTCTTGAATGGTGAAAAGTTAGCTGACTGCATTGGAAAGTACCTGAAACCACCTGGTACAGAATGTTAAAATGCTTCGACAGAGAGGGAGCGATGTTCACACTTAACAGTTAGTGAAATATTCAGTTTGGTCATGTCAACATTTAACTTTAGTTAAATATTTAGTTTAGCAAACCCTTAATTTAGGGTTTAGTTAAATATTTAGTTGGGCAAACTCTGTGCATGATTTAGTTAAATATTTATTTCCAAAAAACTTAACATTTAGGGAAATATTTAGTTTGGGATCAGCTTCTGTCCAGTCAAAAAAATGCATATTATTTTAACCAAAATCACACTGTGTAAAACAAACAAACAAATAAACATACTTTTTGACAACAAAACAAATACAGGAAATTGCATCCAATATGAAAATGTGCTGTATTTTTGTTTCATCCAATGCAGGTGTGTAGCAACCAACAACGTAATACCTGCCAATAACATAATAACATTTTGCCAATAATGTAATAAGTTACTTATGTTTATGGCCTTGCATTAAAAATAATCCTTTGAAAGTGTAATAACTGCAGCCAATGATGTACTAATACATAAATGTAAAATATATTTTTTTGCAGTCTTTGTGCAGTTTGTTCATCAATAATAGGTCTAGTGGATGGCATAGTGGTCATATTCATTCATCAAGGTACGTCCCATGTAGCTCTCACTCTCCTTAATTATGGTTGTAAGAGCCAATCTGAGAATTATTTGTTGTGCAAAATCTTTATTTAGAATATTGTTTATTTGCTTAGATATGTAAATTTATTTCATGTCAGTGTCTCTGTTGGATGTTGCATTGTCAAATGAATTTACCACTTTTTGTTCTTGGAAAACATTTCATTAAAAGTTTTTTTTTCAAACATTTCTCAAGGAAAAACAATTCAGTCCTCCTTAAAACTGTATTTAAATAACTGGACTGGCACTATAATGTCACTTAACTCCAATATACAAGACAGAACATGAACACTCATATACAAATGTAGAGTATTATGTATGTTATTGACTCAAAAACTTTATTACATTATCGGCAAGTTATTACATTTTTGGCTTTATTACATTTAAAATGGCCAAAAATTATTAAGTTATTGGTTGCTACAAGGTGCATTTTCAACAGCTACATTCATATAGAATTTTTATATTAAGTTAGGAAACTATTCATTGTTTTTCTTCAGCAACTAATCAAAGGTCATGATATAGGCATGGTGCAGGTTTTCCACAGGACAACACTGCATAGTGAAAGATGCTTACTCCAATGCTGAAGTTTAAATTCAAAGAAACTGAAGAAAGTTTCTGGAACCCGGAGAAATCCTCCCACTGACCCTGCAGACCTGTTATTGCTGCAAACTAAAAGCCAGTTCATGGTTTCTGCATGACCGACGCAGACTCTGAAAGTGGACTGCTGATGTTCATGTGGTTCTATACAACAATAGGTGCACAGACAGTCTCATGGCTTCTCATATTGCACACAGAAAAACACACGGGCCTCCTGTGGATGCTTCTGAAAGGCTGTGACTTTGCACTTTTTCTTTCACAGAAAAAATATAACAGTTAGTTACAGAATGGTGTCAGAGATTATTCCTGAGGATTGCTGAACACAGTGGGTGGACATAGCACAGGGTTTTATGTCATCATTAATGGAAAGCATGTATAAATCAAAGCACCTCCAAAGTCCAACAGTGTCGACTTCAATTACAACTCTTATAATACTGAATTCAAGAAGTGTGGATGATGTAGAAGCTCTCCTCAAAATACTCATTTGTTTTCAGCACCATTTGTTTTCCTGGTACATGCACAGTTGGAACACTTGTAGTGCAGACAATCCACGCAGTCCCAGATTTTTTGGCTGCCCCAGGATGTCTACAGAGGAATCTGCACTGACACACAGACTTGGGTAGAAATTTGCAGACAATTGCAGATCCTGGTGATCATGCCAACGTGGAAAGCATGAACTGGTCATAACCGCCTACATGTATCTGCAGACTGACTAAAGTTAGAATCAACTAGAATGCACTCAAGTGAGATGCAGACCCACGAAATGGGTGACCATGGTAGGTCACCCGTCAAAGTGAACATCTGTGCCAAATTTGATTATCCTATCTCTATTTGTTCTTGAGTTATCCTGTGGACATGAAGCAATAAGTAGCCCTGCGACCTTGACCTTTGACCTTTTGACCCCAAAATTAATGGGTTATCAGGGTAGGTCAAGATGAACATCTGTGCCGAGTTTGGTTATCCTATCTCTATTTGTTCTTGAGTTATCATGGGGACATTGGCACACTCATGCATACAGACAGACAGACAGACAGACAGACAGACAGACAGACAGACAGACAGACAGACAGACAGACAGACAGACGGCCATGATCGCCCTACCCACAGCCCAACTTCGTCTGCGTGGGTAATGAGCGACATTAGAGACTGAAGTTACACATGTCATCTGAGAGTATTGAAATTTGACTGTTGGGTCATTGGACTTGAAACTTGAAGACAAAATACAATGTGTTGAAGACTTCTAGATGCTGAACAGTCTGACTTACTGGTTGTAAACTCATTTCAGGTGGCTTTGTCATACCTTCCTCTATCTGTATGCTGCCGTTTCTTCAGAAACAACAATAATTTCCAGGCTAGCAACCCTACCACACTAAAAAATTCAAGTTCAATCATGCAGTAAGGGAGCCCTGCTAGTTCTTTTATTGGATTATCCCATTTAATGACAGGGCTCATCTCCCTGCATGCAAATGTTCCACCAAAACAATTCTACCTATCACTATTTTTGAGTGATCACAGAAGCCCCATCCTTCGTTTAGCCTCTCGCACGATAGCTGTGACTGGTTTTTAAAGAAATCCAAACAAGCTAGAGCGTATTCAACTATAGCAGAATGTTAGTGTAGTGAAGGTAAGCTAAGTGAGACTTGTGGCTGTGGAACATACAAGGAAGTCAGGTAACACAAAGAGAAGATCACATACACCGATCAGCCACAACATTCTGACCACTGACAGGTGAAGTGAATACCATTGATCATATTGGTACTATGTGGTGTTCTGCTGGAAAACCTTGGATTTTAACATCCTTGTTGATGAGACTTAGACACCCAAATAAACATTGTCCCAGAACAAACACACTCCCTCATGCAAATGGAAATCCCAAATGTCACTGGCCTACCCCCGCAGGAAAATGCACCCCACCACATGGCAAAAACATCAATCAGGAACATCTTGAGGAACATGACAATGGCCCAAGATGTTGATTTGACCTCCAAACTTCCTAGACCCCATTCTGATCAAGCATCAACAGGATGCAGTGGAACAAGTTTGATTGACAGAGGCCCCACTGCACAAGCCAGAGTACCCAAAGGATCCACTGCCCTGGTCCTGGTGCCAGACCCCATAGGACACCCTGAGAGGTCCTCTTGTCCATG